>CAUYPK010091633.1:0-43310 GCA_963574355.1 Loris lydekkerianus | reverse complement strand
CATGTACCCTTGTAAGATGCACCGTAGTTGTGATCCCACCAATCACCCTCCCTCCGCTCATCCTCCCACCCTTTCTCCTTCCCCATATTCTTAGGTTATAACTGGGCTATAGCTTTTTTTAAGGGTATTTCTAGTTATCTTAATGCACCATGAAAAATTCCCAAAATAAAAGTAATTCTCATCCCCTGTAATTCATAACCTAAATTATGATAAAATGATAAACAGCACTGTAAAAATTCAGTGTAATGTAGAGTTAGGCTACCATTGATCTTCTATAATACATCAGAAGAGGATCATTTGCTTCGGGTGATCCTGGATCTTTGAGCCATGATGCTGTTCATGGTTGATGTCGGGAGCAGATGATGCAGATGGCTAACAGGTACATGGGTAGCACAGAGAGCACGGTTACGCTGGACAAAGGGATGAGGGATGACTCACATCCCAGATGGGAAATCTTATAAGATTTCACCCCTTTCTTCAGAACAAAGGAGATGTAACTGCTCCCAAAAGGGGATGGGGGGTAGTGTACTATTACATCAACAAAAATGTGATGTTGCAGCAGCCATTTACATTTTATAAGAAAATGAGTGAAAACTGCATTGTAATACTGCCAGTTCACTCCTAGTAAATTATCACTGTCTAAATTAACAAATAATTTAGCATTTCGTTCTTGCTTTGAAATGAGTCTCTACTAAGCTGTGAAATGGTAACGGCCTTTTCAGTTTTGAATTTTTATGATATTTTAAGTCTCAAGCAACTCCTTTAAAACAGGATAGAGAGTCCACCAGCAAGCCCATTTGAATGTGTGTTGATATGAACTAATGCATACAGCAGGAGTTTTTCATCAGAGATTTCTGAATGCATTGTAATGCAGATTGCATTTTTAAACTGGCCAAACTATTAACGGCTTTATTGAAATAATTTATTACAGGAGTAGGTTAGCCATATGACATTTCATCATCAAATAACAGTAAACACAGGAGCCATTTTCCATAAGACTGTTCTCTTAAGCCAAGGGCTTAAAAAAGAAAATAAAATTTGCCTTGTTCCAAACATAGCGTTGCACTAAACATTTGTTTGTTACATTAAAGAAGGAAAGAGTTCTGCCAGCCAGACATGGTGGACCAGAAAAGCATCATTGTGTCAGATCATCCCAAGAACTCTCCGTTTTTTTCCCTCCTTTCCTAATAATGTTTGACAAGTGGAGATGAATTTTTAAAATCCAAGTCTCTTTTATGCCATTCATTGGGATAATACTATAAAATCTCTCCTCGGGTACTCAGAGTATTACAACATCAATGACCTGTCAGCAGCTGCGTACAGTTTTTCTTTTTAAGACTGTGTAAAGCTATGGTTAAATTCTAATTTTCTAAAATAGGTTTAAGTATGGGGAAAGCCAAAATTAGGTGCACTTTTCTTGCTAGAAATCAGACCACAAATTGTACATTGTGCTTACAAAGATGATTAAGGCGGTCCAGCCGCACACCAGCAGTTGGGCAGATTAATTGGAGCATGCAGATTTGTGTAAAAACATATGTTGGGATTGGGGAAGCCTTTTTTCTTTTAATGCCATTTAAAAGTTTTTTTGCAGGTTCCTGTGTATAATTTTCACATTACCTAATATTCTCCTAGAAGCCCAAGATTAAACTCATATATGCCAGCAGTCTGATATTTAAGCATTTTGTCAAAATAGGAACATCATACTGGTACCTGTCCCCCAAGTTAGTTGATGGCACGCTTTTTCATTTAGTAACTCCCAAAGTGTTCCTTATTTTTAAATTGTTGCGTGATGAAACCAGAACTACTTGCTTAAACAAAGTGTAGATGTGGGATCCAAATAGCTAGAGCCTTACTGTTCTTACATATGTGAACAAAAATGAACACTTGGGAAATGTAAGGTGAAATTCACTGAAAAAAATAGATTAAAAATGACCCTCAAGGGCTCTAGGAGAGATGTTGTCAGGGTACTTGGTGCTTACTGAGGAGTTCAGTGAAGAGTGGGAAGTAGTGACGTCAGTGGGGGAGATCATTGGAATCCCCGTGGCTGTGGGGCCTTACAGGGGTGGGTGGTGAGCTTCGACAACTGGGCAACAAGGCCAGTTATTTCTAGAAGGACAAAAAAGGAAATCAGAGTCTCACAAGCAATAATTGCTTAAAGCAGTTGTAAAGGAACACATTTAAATCCCTTTCCATACACGGAGAATGCAATTTGGACAACATAAAAGTTTAAAAGGTGCAACAATCACTGGTCTTTGTGCCCCTGTTTACTTCAGAATCTATCTGCTCAAAATTCTCCCCTCAGTGGAGTGCTGTGGCGTCACAGCTCACAGCAACCTCCGGCTCTTAGGCTTAGGCAATTCTCTTGCCTCAGCCTCCCGAGTAGCTGCTGTTGCCCTTGTTATATTTGCTTTGTAGCTGTAGAGAATAATCTATCTCATTCTGTGGACAAAATCTCACTCTTTCACAGAAATCTTTTGTGTTGGATTCAGTTGTATCTTATATTAAATAAGGCTAAAACATGGAGTTAGCCAGTCTCACCTCTTTGCCTTTGGCTCTGCTTGCTAAGTAAATTGCCTGTTTCTTTCTTGATTTCTTCAGGTGCTTGATAATTTCTCCTCCCTTTGCTATTTTTTTCCTCCTGTTTCATAAACATAATTGTTGCACTGTAAGGCCTCTTAACCACCAGTACACTGGAGTTCCTGCAGACACTGCTTTCCAGACAACTCCTGAGCTGATTTTGGGAGACTACCTGCACGGGGCTTTTCCCTGCCCACGTGAAACTGTCAAGTACTCTTAACAGCTACCTCATTTTGGTTATGAGGAGGTGAGTGACCTTCCTGAATGATCTATGAGGCTGATTTCAGATGTCAGAGAGTCACCCTGGTAAAGGGTTAGTTTAAATGTATAGATTCACCAGGAAGGACCTCTGCCATTCTTAACTTTTCTGAGATCGAGGTGAATGATTGGCATTTACATGGAGGAAGTTCCAGGCTGTTGAGCCAGCCAGGGGAAATATTCGTAAGTCCCAGGACAGGATATACTGGGGTTCTCATCATATTAAAATTATAAATTTAATAATTTACCATAAGAGGCACTGAGCGGTGATGGTAACACATTTCAATTATCTATCTCGAGCTCTTCTGGGCTCTGCTGTTAACCAAAGAGTTGGCCAGGCCATCCACGTTGACCCACTGAGCCTTGGTTATTCATCTGAAAAGGAATCAGAAAATCACTGGTGTTCCAGGATTGCACGATTTAACTAGCCCAGGGAGCAGGATAGCCATGAATTGAAGTCTAGGACATCCATGAGGTAAAGGCAGAGGCCTCTACAAATACAAGTTACAGCGACACACACACTCACATGTATGCTGTAGCTCAAAGAAGAGCTGCTGCCCAGAGCCTGCCCTGGTGATTGGACTTGGGACTTCTCTACACATTGCAACTTGAAAACTTGCTCTCCAGTGACCCATGAAGAAACCATTCCCGTTACCGTGTGCATATAACTAATTGGAAGTTGTGTACCTCTCAGGAGTTCAAATTCCTTTTACAGAAAGAATTGGTAGTTAAGCCATAATTCTTGAACCCAAGATTTATTGTAACTGAGAAACAGCTTGCCCAAGGTTCAATTTACCCCTCTATTTGTTATGACTTGTTAGTTTGACACACACTGCACCATAAAAACAGCTAAACCCACACTGCCTGTGATGGTGGTAAAGACACCTGTAAGAGACCATTCAGAATATTGGGCAGTATTTTAGTAATTCTGCCTACAACCTCATTAAATTGAGATCAGCAGGTGTCACCAAATGTGGAGACATAACCCCATTTTAATATAAAGCTCATTTATCCTGACTTTGCACAGGTTTCAAGAGTTAGGCACTGACAGTATTCATAAAGTAAGAGAAAATGAGAGGGAAGCAAATAAAGAATATTTAGAATAAATAAGCACGTTTTTACTTAATGTAAAGTCAATTTCATTTTTAATTAGAGTTTAAGGCAACAATGCTGGAAATACATACTTTGAAAGTAACTTTTTATTCCTTTAGATGAAATCTTCTCGATCCCATGAATTCATAACAGTGTTCATAGTGAATGACTAATAGAAATTGGGTTATGCTCTTTGTTTCCTTATTAAGAATGCTACTTACCTTTTCTTATTTAAAAAAATATATAATATTTCTGAAATTATGGTAGATCTATAGACTTTTACATTGTAATCATTTGTCCCTCCCCTCACCCCAGGGGACATTTCTCATTGCGGTAATCTCTTATTTTTATTCTACTTATATACATAATCCTTTATCCTTGAGGGTCTGTGATCTTCCATAAGCTCAAGTGCTTCGGGACACACAAGATTGTATGAGACCCCAGTATACAGGCCACCAACCTACCCAGTGCTGCTCATCCCTCATCTAACCTGCAGCCATCCTCCTTCTGCTTTATTTCCTTTCATCTCTATTCTTTTTTTCACCAGCAAACACCTTTAAGGAGCCCTCAGCACTCAGGGTCTCTGCCTCCTCCTGCTTCTGCAGTCTCTCTCCAGCCCTTACCAGTGGGCTTTTAACTGTTCCTGCAGAATCTTCTGGTTTCAGACCCAGCAGAGATGCCTGGTTCCTTGCCGTGTTTGATCGTGGTCCTCTCTTGGACACTGTTAATCCCACTCTTTCCAGGTTCTCCTTCCCTTGGTCGAGCCCACTCCACTTTTCTTTGCTGTTTCCCCTTCCTCTGTCTGCCCCTGGAATTCCTGGTCCCAGGTTTCCATCTTCATACCCCCTCTCTTCTTACTCTCCTAAAACTCTTGTCTATGTACCTGTCTTCAACATAATTTCCAAAGTTGTCTCCTCAGGTTAGATCTTCTTGAGTTCCAGGTTCATCCTTTCACTTGCCTACTGCACTGAGTTTCAAACCAGGAAGGCCCTGAAGTGCCAGATACAGATATCTCCCTGCCCTGGTCCTACCCTTTCATCCTTCTCCATCCCGTGTTCTCTTTCTCGCCCATGAAAGTCAAACAAAAATATCACCTCTTTAGTGAAACACCTTCCCCTGCATCACTCAACCCCCATCACCACCACTGAAGTGTTGGGAGCCTTTCAGATGTTACAGTGCAATAATTAGTAGCTACAGTTTCATTTGTTTAACCCACATTTTCATTTGCTAAGCAAGGATGCTATACTATTAAGGATGATGCAGAGATAGAAGGACCACTTTTCTTTCATCCCAGTGCACATATTGTTACCTTCTAACCACTTCACCCTGTAACCTCCTTAAAATCAGTAATCACTTGTATAAAGTTTGTAAAGTTATTTGGTCTTTTGTTATTTGAATATCCTATCTCTCATTGTATCTAAAACTATCTTAAGTTTATAGTGAATGTATGCAACTCCTCAAAATCTATTTGGTAAACTAATATTAAAAGAGGCTAAATGTTCTTACAGCGCTGTTGTGATCATATACATAGTTATACATCTTACTAATTCTAAAACAACTAGGTTGTGACTGTACTGTAGAGGTAGTCAGTTCTGTCACTTAAGGACTAATTTCTATTTATTTGAAAAATGTTATAGGTTGTTTTGCTTTAATTTTATCCCTAAAATATAGCTATGAGAATTGTAGCAAAAGAACAAACACCAGGTAACATGCATTTATATTTTTATAAAACCAGATGAGTAGTCTGAATTCAGGCATGATTTTTTAAAATATTTTTGAAAACTCTAACTAGTACAGCGGTTCTCAACCTGTGGATCACAACCCCTTTGAGGGTCAAATGACCCTTTTACAGGGGTCGCCTAAGACCATTCTGCATATCAGATGTTTACGTTATGATTCATAACGGTAGCAAAATTACAGTTATGAAGAGGCAACGAAAATAATTTTACAGTTGGGGGTCACCACAACATGAGGAACTGTATTAAAGGGTCATGGCATTAGGAAGGTTGATCACTGAACTAGTACATCCTGAGAAATAAAAAATAGTGTTACCTTCAGATGCCTTAAGATACCTAACAAAAAACCCATTTTATAAAATATAAAATTTTGTCTATGGATATGAAGTGTGGGAAATAACAGGTGACAGCATCAGAATGTAAACTATCTCGATTAGTTTCAAAACAAAATTATTGCTTAAATATATTTTAATAATGCTTAGCAATTACATTGAATTTATAGCATTTAAACGTTCTCTAATGATAATGAACTTTCATCTCCAGTGTGAGATAAGGTACAAAATATAGAACTCGCTTTTATTCTAACTTAAGTGGAAGAGCAATAAATAAATGTAATGGAGAGGATAGGATAAGACGGTTCAACAGAACTTTCCAGGGGTTCTCAGTAAGTAGCAAATCAGAAGTCCTAGCTGCAGGGTCTTGCCAGTCAGTCTCTGGGGACTTATTTAGATTCTCTGAAGTACTTCATCGTCCTAAATAACATAATAGCGTCTTCTAAAAAGCATAAAGTCCCGTACAGTGTAAACTGGTGCCTTTTCCTCATGTCTGGAAATAAAGGAAAGTACCCTTATAGCTCAGTGGGCCGTTTAGTTCAGAGCTCTCCTCCTCTCAGTCTTTTCTAGATTAGTAAAATGAGAGTCTGCTTTTCCCCTTGTCTCCCAAAATATAAAGAAAAAAGAGGCTGCAGAAGAAACCTCTACACTGACTGTCCCCGCCTCAGGCCCATGGAGAGTCACTACCATTTTATTTTGGGTCATTCATGTGCATCTGCAAGTTGAGGAGTTCCAAAGTTGCAGGACATTTTTTGAGCTAATTATGTTCAATCCTTTAAAATAAATAAACATAGAAACATTTTAGGTAAAGTTTAATGAGATTATGATAAGCACTTTGAAAAAAGAAGGTAGATGTTGAAGAAATATGTACCTTATCTCCTGCAACTTTTCCAGTTATTCAAGGTATATATATGTATTTTAAAAAATCATAATAATAATGGGGGAGGGGAGAATGGGAGAGTAGGTTAATAGTTATGAAGTTACAATGAGATAATAGGACATTTTGTTGTTCAATTGCATGGTAGGGTGACTATGATTAACAGTAAGATATTACATATTATAAAACAGCTGGAAGAGAGGTTTGAATGATCTCAACACAAAGAAATGGTAAATGCGTGCAGCGATAGGTAACACTGACTATTCTGATGTAATCATTATACAGCAGATATATGTACTCAAGTATCCAATTGTATTCCATGAATATGTACAGTTACAATGTGGCAATTACAAAAAAAAGTAGCTGAGGCAGGTCTTGGTGGCCCCGTGCTTAGGAGGCAGAGGCAGGAGAATTAGTTGAGGCCAGGAGTTCGAGACCAGGCTAAGCAACATCACAAGACCCAATCAGTACAAAAAAAAATTTTTTTAATTAGCCAACCATTGTAATGCATACCAAGTACTCCCAACTACGCAGGTGGCTGAGGCAGAAGATTGCTTCAGCCCAGGAATTTAAGACAGTAAGCTATGATGATACCACTGCACACTAGGCAACAGAGCAAGACCATGTCTTTAATAAAAAAAATAAAATAAAATAAAGAATAGCCAGACGTGTTGGCCTATGCCTGTAGACCTAGCTACCTGGGAGGCTGAGTTGAGAGGATCACTTGGATCCCCAGGAGTTTAAGGCCAGCCTGAGCAATATATCAAGACCTCATCTCTAAGAAAAAAAAAAAAAGTAATTTTTTTTTAAAGTAAATTATGAGGCTAAAGAAAATGAAGACATGGAATGAGAACTTTTTACTTTTAGAATATTTCAGACTACACATTTTATACCTGCTGAAGAATGACATTAGTAATAACAAATAAAATTCAATAAAAGAACAGGCCCCTAATGTTAAGCACCTCTTAATTAAATTACGATGAAATTCGAGTGTCACCCTGTGAGGCTAAAATTGTGCCCTGCACATGGTGTCCCTCCTCTCCATGAAGCTGTTATTTCCACCCTCTCCTGATATGTGTGTTTTTATGGTGGAAGGTTGGAGAGTAGTAACTGACCATCTGAAGGCATTGTCGTTCAGATCCTTCAAAATCGATGCGGGGGTTGTTAGGTCTACCAAAGACATACCCAGTCTGGAGTCAGTGTGGAATATTGGGTGAGATAAAAGAATTCTTCTTTTAAATGGTGACTGTGGGTCTTTTTCAGTAAAACTATTGCTTGGTCTATAAATAAGCCTAAAGGGTATTATAAATGTCGAGAGCTCTGGGTGATTGATCTGTGTTGGGTATATCATGAAAATAGACAGAAGGCACAAGGGTTAGTTCCCTGTGGAAACTGTGGGGGGAAATTGCCATATGTGTCCCTGTGACGGGCCTGGCTGATCTGATTGTGGCTATAACAACTTTACAGGCCCGACTCTGGGTCTCCCGAGATCTCCAGTGTCTTTCTATCAAGTGGAAATTAAATAGCACCTTGCACCTCGGCCTTGAGCACAGGTTTTGGCAGGGGATTGGAACTGTTGCCAGTAATCTTTCCCAGCTCCAAATTCATCTTTCTCAGAGTCGTTACCATTCAGAAATATGGCTGTAGAAGTGGGTTTGTGTTAACCTAAAAGGTAAAGAAGGCATGCCAGTGCTGCGATTCTCCGTGCTCCAGAAATGGGGATGAACAATGTAAACTAAAAAGGAAAAGTCACAGACCCATTTTCCTGCAAAAATATTCCTTGAGAGAAAAAAATATAAAGAGTGAAAAGCAATGGCTTTAACTCTCCAATGACTGTCCCAGTCAACACCAGTGGCTCTCCTGCCTTGGGGAAATAAGAAAGCTGATCAGTAAACAAAGACAATGATTACCGTATATACTTGAGTATAAGCCGAGTTTTTCCCGGCACAAAATTTGTGCTGAAAAACCCGAACTCAGCACAAATTTTGTGCCGGAAAAAACTTGGCTTATACTAGAGTATATACGGTAAGTAAAGCAAATAGCAGGAGTTTTTTTAACTAGTCAGCCCATCCTCTGCATGCCATGGAGTTCATGATCTAGACTAGACCTACACAACCTCTGCCTAATGTATCTAATATCTAGTTTTGAAGAGGTGTTTGTACTCCACTAGTTGTCATACCGAATTGGTTATATTTATCTGCCTGTTTCCTTTAATATATGTTTCTTTAAAAAGTAATAATTGATGTATTATTATTATAATAGCTGTTCTTATCATGGAGTTGTTTGGTGTTTTCTCTGTCTTTGAAATTAAATTTTATTAGTCTTATGAGGACTTTGGCATTAACAACTTGACAAAAAGGAAGGTCTTTTGTAAGCTTGAGGCACTCACATGTTACTTCAAATACGGTCTTGCACTGGCCTCAGCCTGGCCTGTTAGTTCAAGCCCTAAAAATAAACACCTATTAATCAGCTAATGGCAACATGGGTGGACCAGCTCTCCGACTGCAGGGACCTCAGCCTAACCTCGTTCAATAGCGTGTCTTATGTCACCCAAGATGAGGTAGTTTGTAGCCAAGAATGTCTCTAAAAGAAAAGACGGTCACGGGCTTAACTAAATGTTTAAAATAACCTTCGGAACTCCTCTCCACATTGACAGATGGCTTTCAGCTCAGTGAAATCAAACCACAGCACCAGGCCCAGTGGCTTTTGGGGGACCGTCTTAGAGCCACAGAGTTTGTAAAGCAAAACTGAAAGTTCAGTCCTTCTAAGTGGAGCTCTCCCTTGCCTTGCTTTTAATCAAAAAACAGTCAGAAGAAAACTCACTCCTGGAAGTCCTTATCTTCATAAAATTCAGCTAATGACTCCTGTTAAGTTAAATAAAGTCGCTGTGTACCTCACTAAGGAAACTGTTAGCCAGTCACCTCCTGCCCGCAGACTTCTCAAAGGATACGAGTTGGAGGAACCCCGTGGAGCTGGCCTGTGATTGTTTATATATACTCACTTTGTTCCAGTGACTCCGGAAAGTTGAGCCCTCTCAATTTTTTTGAATGACAGTCTTTTTTCTGTGTGGGGTGCGGGCAGCGGAGGACAGATTTATTTTAATGTACACATTTCCTTAATGTGTTTACCTGCAAATAAGTGAGCTGTAGTAGATGCTTTGGCCCTGCACAAAGTAAATATTTAGCTCACAAGTTCCATATAGAAACATGGCCTGGAGTATCTGCATTTCAGGAAGGAGGATCACCCTCAGGCACAGGGTTGCCATTGATTCCACCTGTGCCTGACAGGCTTGGGCTATTCACCAGGGCCACCTGTGCCTGACAGGCTTGGGCTATCCACCAGGGCCACCTGTGCCTGACAGGATTGGGCTATCCACCAGGGCCACCTGTGCCTGACAGGCTTGGGCTATTCACCAGGGCCACCTGTGCCTGACAGGCTTGGGCTATCCACCAGGGCTACCTGTACCTGACAGGATTGGGCTATCCACCAGGGCCACCTGTGCCTGACAGGATTGGGCTATCCACCAGGGCAGCATCCCCCAGCCCTCAAAACACCTTTGACTGTTAACCCACGCCCTTCCGGTCCTCATGGGCCACACGCCCACCCTACCTTTTCAGCTGTGTCCACTGCAGGCCCACCATCTTTCTTTCTCCTGAACTTTTCTGCACTGTCCCAAAGTCCCCATATCTTTCTTGCCACTCTGCACGTGCATCTCCCTCTGCCTCAAGTGTCCTTCCCTGTTAAGCCCACTCAGGGATCTACGACTTCAGGACTCACTCTAGATACTGCCTGGCTCTGCCTGGAGCCTGCCCAGGTGTGGTTGATTGCTTCCTTCTCTGGGGTTACCCGGGGCCCTCTGCCCAGCTCCTAGGACACTTCTCTCCTTGCACACTTACCTTTCAACCTACCTGTCTCCCTTACTCCTAGCGCGGCTGGAAGACAGGAACTGTGTCCCATTACCGGAACACGGCCTCCCTTGCAGGAGGGCAGAGGCGGTGCCAGTCCCATTGCGCTGAAAGGACAAGGGAGAGGCCACACTGCACAGGACAGGAGCTGTCCTGGGAGGAGGGAGGCCGGCCGCACACTCAGCCATTCGCATGTCACCTTACACAAGTCGCCTGACACCAGAGAGCCTCAGTTTCTTCAGTTCTCAGAATAAAGCGGTTTTTAAGGAGTAGATAAGTTACTGTACAATGTATGAGAGTATTTGAAGCCCTAGGAAGCCTTTAATGCACCGTCAGCTGAGGATCTGAAGCGGAGTTCCCTAAAGCTCATCCTGTCCCGGAACCTGCCCTGCAGGGTTCTGCACTCAC
This sequence comes from Loris lydekkerianus, assembly GCA_963574355.1. Classification (NCBI taxonomy): domain Eukaryota; kingdom Metazoa; phylum Chordata; class Mammalia; order Primates; family Lorisidae; genus Loris; species Loris lydekkerianus. Next base: position 32,125 of record CAUYPK010091633.1, on the reverse strand, counting down.
ACTGGCACTGTAACAAACACAGTTTCTCTGTCCTTAGCCTCATAGTTCTCTCCTGCACTTGTCTGATAATGCAGCTTCGTTAACTGCAAGAAAACAACGGGTTTGGGCAGCTTCAGATGTGGGCGCTGGACCCTGGGCCTCCTAAAGCCCCATTTCGTGATCCAGTTTCTGCCTTGAAGGCCAGCCCGGCGTCCTAACTGCTTCCTGTGCTCCTTTTGACAGAGCCGCCTCAAATCCCACAGGCTTCCTTTGTTTCTCCATCCTCTGTTTCCTCCATCTCCTTTCCAGAGACTTTCAATATTAGCTTTAAATACTTTTCTATTTTCTCGTTTTCATTTTTTACTGTAAAAAAACACATAATACTAAATATGCCATCCTAACTATTTTCAAGTTCACAATTTGAAGTGTATTCCCTTTGTGCAACAAATCTCTGTAGAACTTTCATCTGCAAAGGTGAAACCCCAAACATAGTAAATACTAACGGCCCTCAGCCCTTCACAACTCCCTTTCTCCTTCCTGTTTCTGTGATACCACTTTTAGATACTTCATTTTGTTCATCTGTGGCTGGCTTATTTCACTTAGCATGCTTTCTGTCCTTGATGTTCAATCATGTTGTAGCATTTCCCTCTTTTTTTAAAATTGCATAGTATTCCATTGTGTTTCTGTGCTACATTTTCTTTATCCATTTATTAATCAGTGGGTATGGGGGTTACTTTGTTCTTTCTCTTTTTAAATAAAGAAATGTTAAGACTATTTATTACAATAATGAACTATTAAACTTGGAGAGTATTTTCAGAATGCTCTTGGTCTAAAATTGGTGTGTTGAAAATATACCTGCACCCCCATGTTTATTGCAGCACTATTCATAATAGCAAAGGTAGAGAATCAACCTGCGTGTCCATACCTGGACAGATCGATAAACAACTAGATAAATAGTTCAGCCATAAGCAGTAAGAAATCATGTCATTTGCAGCAACATGGATGGAACCGTCGGAGGTCACATGTTAAGTGAAATAAACCAGGCACAGAAAGACATATTGCATTTTCTCCTTTTATGTGGGAGTTAGAAAAGTTGACCTCATGGAGGTAGAGGACAGAGTGATGGTAAAATAGAGGCTGGGAAGGATTTGGAGGGGAGTGGGAAGAGAGGTTGGTTAATGAGTACAGATATGCAGTTAGAGAGAAGGAATAAGTCCTAATGTTTGATAGTAGAATAGAGTGACTGTAGACTGTACAGTGGCACTGCTCTGAAGAGAAAGCACAGGGGTCCCCCAGGCTTCTGAATCCTGGTTGGTGCCATTTGGAGGTTCCAGACCCAGAGCACTGCCTCTGCCTGGGGGTTAAATCCATTCCTACAGCCTCTCCATACCCCTGCGAGGCCAAGGAGGAAGTGAGTGTTCTCACACACCTCCTGGGTGAATGTATGTGTCCCCACCACTGCCAGGGGACCTGAGCAGAGAAGGGGCCCAAGCCTAGTACCTGCTGTCACATCTGCCCAGCCACAGCTGCCATGGGTCATTGATGGAGAAGAACCTGTGGCCTTGGGCATTCATGATATCATCTGAGTGGCTCGGCATCTGCCACCATCAGCTAGGTAATGTCACCACCAATGGGTCTAGGTGGGCACACTCTTGCCACCGTGCAGACCCCTGGGTATAGATGACAGATCTGGGTGGCGTAAGAACTTATTTTACAACATGGTGACCACCAGTGACAACTGAGGGTAGTGGGGAGACGGAGGAGAGCAGCTTTACTGAAGGCTCACAGTGTGCCTGCCCTGCTCCTGCCTGGTCAGTCTTCCAGAAAAGGAGTCAAGCACACCGAATCGGGACCACTCCCTCTCTTCAACAGAGTTCTCAGGAGAGGAGCACAGGTGTCCCACAAAGTTATCCATCTTGAGATGAGAGAAGAGGTTTCAGATAACAGGAAGCAGCATAACATCTCTGGCAACATGAAAAAACAAACTGTTTTGACACCCACAGCAGGGATAGGGAAACTGTGGTCTTCTGGATTCTTTTATATAGTCTTTTGACTGCATTCAAATTTTACAGAACAAAGTCTTTCAATAAAGGGATTTATTTTTCTGTGTAATTTGGATTCAGTGAAAGAGCTGCACTTGGGGATCTGGAGGGCCACTTGTGGCTTGAGAATTGCAGGTTACCCACCCCTCTGAGAGGGTCACAAGAGTTCTCTGGCAATGGGATTCCAACTGAAAAGAAATTGTTGAGCTGTCATATATGGAATTCAGAGTCTGGATGACCAGTAAGATCAATGAGATTGATGAGAAAGACAAAAAGAAACCAAAAAATAATTCAGGACATGGATGAAAAATTCACTAAAGAGATAACATAAGAAAAATATAACACAATTTCTAGAATTCAAAGAGACATTTAGAGAATGTCAAAATATAGTAGAATGTTTTAACAAAAGACTAGACCAAGCAGAAGAAATTGTTTCAGAGCTTGGAGATAAAGCTTTGAAATTAACCCAATCAGTCAAAACTGTAGAAAAAGGAAGAAGAATGAACAATCTGTCTGAGAAATATGAAACTATATGAAACAAATTAACATAAGAATCATAGTTATCCCTGAGGGATTAGAACAGTGTTTCTCAACCTTTTTTTATCTCATGACACACTTGAACCTAAACTTCCATGGACACTTACATTGATTTAAAAAAAGAGTAGAAAACAGAATACACTTTCTGGGCCTTGAACTTCTTTCAAAATTTAATTTACGAGCTTTAAACAATTTTGCAGCACACCTAAGATCTTCTCATGGCACATCAGTGTGTGGCGGCACACCAGCTGAAAATCACTGGATTAGAAAAAGCAAAAAGCTTGAAAAACCTATTTGAGGGAATAATTCAGGAAAATTTCACTGGTATCAATAGAAATGTATGTGACACCTAAATCACATTATGATAAGTATTCCCGCTCTCATGACTTCTATTAACACAGTACTGGAAGTCCCAGCCAGAGCAAGCAGGCACGAGAAAGAAAGAAAAGGCATCCAGTTGAGAGAGAGGAGTTTCTTATTCTAATAGCAGTCAAGCTGTGACTCAAAGCAAGAATTCAATACCATTTCCATTAGCTGCAAAGAAAATATCTAGAAATACACCTAACCTAGGAGGTAAGAGATCTCTGGTAGGGAAACTGCGAAACACTAATGAAGGAAATGATATGACACAAACGAATGGAAAAGCATCCCAGGCTCGTGGATTGGAAGAGTCAACATTGTTAAAATGTCCATACTGCCCAAAGTGATTTCCACATTCAATACAGTTCCCATTTAAATACTAACATCATTTTTCACAGATCTAGAAAAAATTCTAAACTTCATATGGAACGAAAAAGACCCCAAAGCAATCTTCGGCAGAAAGAACAAATCTGGGGACATCACCATTACTTCAAATGTCCTATCAGGCTATAGTAACCAAAACAGCATGGTCCTGGCCTAAAGGCAGACACACAGAAACAAAGCCATATGGCTACAACCTAGTGATTGTCAACAAAGCAGGCAAAAAACACACACTGAGGAAAAGATGTCCTATTCAATAAATGGTGTTGGGAAAACTGTATGCCATATGCAGAAGAATGAAACTAAACCCCTGTCTTTCACCATATACAAAGTTAACTCAAGATGGATAAAAGGCTTAAATTTAAGACCTGAAACCATGAAAATTCTAGAAAAAATGTAGGAAAAACTCTTCTGACACTGGCATAGCCAGGAATTTATGACTAAGACCCCAAACACATACGGCAATAACAAAAATAAATAACTTGGACTTACTTAAACTAAACTTCTCTGCACAGCGAAGAAAATAATCAACAGAATAAACAACCTACACAATGGGAGAAAATATTTGCAAACTACACACCCAAGAAAGGGCTAATATCCAGAATTCACAAAGATCTCAAACAAAGCACACAAAAAAAAAACAAATATCCTCATCAAAAAAGTGGGTAAAAACATGAAGAGATTTTTTTTCACAAGAAGACATTCAAATGGCCAACAAACATGAAAAAATGTTCAACATCACTAATCATCAGGGAAATACAAATTAAAACCATGATACCTCCTTAGCCTTATCTTAATGGCCATTATTTAAAAAATTAAAAATAATTGATGTTGGTATGGGTGCAGTAAAAAAGGAACACTTATACACTGTAGAAATGTAAATTAGTATAATCTCTGAGGAAAATAGTGTGGAGATTCCTCAAGGATCTAAGAGTAAGCCTACCAGTTGATCCAAAAATCTCATAAGGTATCTACCTAAGAAATTCAGTCATTTTACAAAAAATACACTTGCACTGGAATGTTTATTGTAGCACAATTCACAATTACAAAGATATGGAATCAGCCTAAGTGTCCATCAATAGATGAGTGGATTAAAAAAAAAAAAAAAAAATGTGGGCATATATACCATGGAGTACTCCTCAGATACAAAAAGGAATGAAATAATGTCTTTTACAGAAACTTGATTGAAACTAGAGACCACTATCCTAAGTGAAGTATCTCAGAAATGGAGAAACCAATGGCTGCCTGTTCTCTCTTATAGGGGAGAGCTAAATGAGGGTTATGTATGGTCATAAAGGTGATGTAATGGACATTAGAAACTAAGAAGAGAGAGGTGTGGATGGGGGTGAGGAATAAAAATCTACCTTTTGGATGAATGTACATTATTCTCATGGTGGGTAACCTGAAAGTTCTGACTTTAGCATCATATGATTCAGCCATATAACAAAAAAACACTTATGCCCCTGATATGTATTGAAATGAATACCAAATGCTATCAAGATTATGGTTATGGTTATTATTACAAGTATTATTATTGGTGGCATTATTTTACTGAAAGAAATAATGATTAAATAATACACATCTTCTACAATCCCAGCAACTAAAACTGTGCCAGGAAAATAAATCTCAAGTAAAATCATTCATGGATTAAGTACAGGAAACTTTACTGGAATGCCTTACTCTAATTGTATTTAGAAATGAACCTAATAGAAGACATTACTCACAAAGCCCAGAACTGCAGAAAGACTCAAAAGCTGAAAGGTAACATATTTTCCACCAAGCAGACTCTAAGCACAACCTGCATCTTGCCCAGGACCGCCTGGCAGCCCTGTCTAGCAGTGACGTCCACTCCCCTGCTGGGCAACAGTCTACTCACACCAAGCCTCTCCTGTTCACCTCTGCCCTGCTGGGAACCATCCTCTGGAGCTGGACCAGGGTACCTTCTCCTTTCCTCACCAGAGCTTCCCTCTTCACTTAGAAATTTCCCTGGCTCAGAGCCTCATGTTGTAGATCCAGCATTAATTAAGCTTTGCCTTTAAAAATATAATCCAGTGGTGTCTTTATATACTTAAAGTTTTAAAACTATAAAGTTGACTTTGAAGTTCATATACTTGCATTCTCCTTTTGCTCAGCTTAAATTTTTATTTCTATTCTGATATTTTATTGTATCCTCTTTGGGGATAAAGCAGGATGTAAATACATTAAAAGCTTCACACCAACATACAGATGCCGTTAAGATTCTCATTTTCTTAATGGAACATCATTGAAAATGGTGAGGAGGTTGTTTTGCAGAATTTATATGTTATTGAAAATAAAGCTGTAAGGAACACGGGCTTGTGTTCAAAGTGAGAATGACGTAGGCACTATAGGGATGGTGTTTGTGGTTCAAGGAGTGCAAATCCTTGTGTCATATACAAACACAGTTCACTTTAATAGTTTGCTATCTCTTCACTCATCTTAAACACCTTAAGGGATTTGGAAAGGGAGGAAGAAATAAAACAGATGAACCGGCTGAGATAGGGCCAGGAACAGTAGTACTTCATTTTGACTGATGTTTTTACAACCTTATCTTCTAGATAAAAGCTACTGTAAACAAAAGCCTACCTAAATAGGTTGTATTTAAAGGAAGCAAGATCCACCTGTGTGTAGCAATGGGCTCCCCAGGGCTTAGTTTATCTTCCTAGCAGCCAATTCCTACACACCCTTCCTGCCACCACCTTGACCAATTGGTAGTGTTACTTCTAGGAACTAGTTCTCTTGGTTTCCACTAGCTCCCCAATAACATCTTAGAAAGCGTAGATTTCAAATAGCAATCTAAGAGCCATCCCAGGAATCTGGGAGCAAGCTCTTGAGTAGTGCACTACCTGAATGTCTTTTTAAGGCTATTCCTTACTTTTAAAAATTATTTTTCTTTCCTATATTGTAAAGAATTAACAGGAAAAAAGGTAGTTTGTTTTTGTTTTTTTTTTTTCTCAACCCCAAATGCATGATAGCCCTCACAGCCTGTCCTGAGACCGAGAACTCTTTAGCGGTAATCATTTATGCATTCAGATATCCACTTAACAAATATTTATAGGCTAACTCCTGCATGAGATACAGGCTGCCCTCATGACGCTTACATTCTAGAAGTGTTTTTTTGCTAACTGCAAAGCCAGATTTTCCATACTTTATTTTTTTCTAAGACCCACTTTGTTCCTCTTACCTGACCATTTCTCCTAATGACCTAGACATTCCTAACTTCTAATGAATTTTGTCCCTTCCAGCATTTGTTTTCATGAACTGTAAAAATGGCAGATTTTGTTTTCAGGTTGGAAAGGATTGGCTAGCCAAAGATATTTTCCTTATCATGAAATATTTACGGTGAATAAGAGAAAATTTTAACTACGCATTTAGAGCAAGTCAAGATCTGTCATACCTGAAGCATTGTGTCACATTTGGTTGCTGATGGATTTATAAAGCAAACATGTATCGGCCTTAATCCTTTAGTTACTTGACTTTGCCAAGGATGAAAATTCCAATATTTTATTTTTATTTTAAGCAGACTTTTATATATCCAGAACACATTAATCTCTTTGTGCCTTGAGATAAATGTCTGCCTGAACTTTGGGTTACCCTGTGATCTTTAGACAGCTGAGCCAGGGAGAAAAGAAACCCCACTCCCTTCATACCTAAAAGTATGTGAATAAAACATATTGGGATAAACAACATTTATGTAATAAAGTCTCCTCTATCTTATAATGCATTTCTAATATTGAGAAAGTTGGAAGTGAAAAGTTCAGCGGTAGCCGCAAAACGTATCACAATGAGTCTGAACGTACACTCACAGGTAAACACCAGAATGGACAGCAGCACTGTCAGCAGGCTTTGCCAAGTCCATGATCACCAGCCATTCCAGTTGTCATATCAATTATAAATTCTCTGGCATCAAACACTAAATCAGCTGAAATGATGGGTTTGCCTTTGGCGTGTTTCCCTGGGGAAATAACTGAGAAAACATGTAATAATTCACACAACCAATTTTATAAACTACCCCCAACTTTTGGAAGAAGGCTGGGGTATAAATTCTAGGCAGAGAGACATGATTTGCACTCAAGGTCCATAGGAAGTATTCTCTCAATCTTGATCTTGAATGTTTTCTAAGTAAACATGACCTTGGGTGCTTGGTTACTTTTGGAGTTTCTGTTTCTTTCACTGCATTTGGCATTTCTCTCTTCCCATTTGAGGAGATCCTGTTCACTCCGTGTAACCTTTTTTGACACAGAAACCAAGGCCATCCTTAAGCTCAACCTCCAGTTTCATAATGAAATCATCTCCAGTTTCATACTGAGAATGTTCTTTTGACTCCAACATCCCTCTATGTCTCTAGACCCCATTTCCCACCCTTGATTCTTCTCTCAAAAAGTGGACATACCTACTTTTTAATGGAGAAAATTAAAAGAGCCAACATGTGAGTAAATACAACATAGTGGAAAACTTGCCTTGTCTAGGAAACCTTTTAGAATACTGTATGTCATTGCTCTGATTATTCTTTTATCATGAAGCCTTTGCCATCTTGGTATATTTTACTCTTAAAATGTGAATAGATGTGTGTTCTTGTGTTATTAAAATTTAAGTTGCACATGACCTATGTAGAGGACCCTCTCTGTGTGATCTGTGCCTCGCACTCCCCGGATGGACGCGTAAGCTTATGTATTTGTTGATTCTTAACAGGCAGATGCAGAGGGGCTGACCTATGACAAGGGTAAACATTTCTCCAAGAAAACATAAAGGCAATAGATTAAAGACAAAATAGCTTCTGCCTTTGTTTTTTATTTTTTCTCTTCTACAGAGAGTTTCACAGAAGGCTAAAAAGACTGTAAGTATAGTATCTGAGAATATCCAAGACAGAACAAAGTAAAATAGAAATTAAGCACTTTTTCGGGTAATTTAACACGGACGTGAAAATATCAAGGCATGTAAACACAAAGGAGAATGTCAGAATGTTATGGTTGTGTATTTATTTTATACACGTTTTAAATTTTCTTCAACATAATATATTTTCTGTTTATTTTTTATGTGGCATAAAGGCCTGAAGTGAGTTAGGATTTATAATACATTTTTACTTTTTTACTTGCAAAATTATAGAAAGTAAGTTGTTTCAAAGAGATAGGGTTGCATTTTTAATAATCAAAGTTTACAAATTGAGCAAGAATACTTACAAAACTAGAATTCTCTTTCTCTAGTCATTTTAGTTTGCAAACATAGAGCTTGTAAGCAAAAGACGTAAATGAAGCAACCAAGTTATCATATTTTTATTTCATTTCTACAGAAAAAAAAAGAATATTTGCACTGTGTATTAAATTGACCATAGTGCCAGAACCTTATGATGTTACATTACATGATCACTAATCTATTATTATTATACACATATTTACACACAGGCATAAATACACACATACTTTGTATATAAACATGTGCAAGCGTATTTCACTTGGACCGAAAAGTTATTTACAACTCTGTCTGGAGATACATACAACAGTGATTAACAAGTGCATAACCAATCTACAACCTACAGATTAAAACTAAATAAACAGTGTAAGAGTTTATTTTAAAACAATTACAAGATGTTTTATATTCTCCTTCGTCCTGAACTATGTGTTTGAACATGCACTCTTCATAAAAACCACATGCAAGTCTTTTTGATGGTGAAACCATCGACTTCCAACAGCCACATGTCTGCACACAACCTCAGAAGATAGCTCAGACCCCACACAGCAGTTCAAAATGAGAAGGGAAAAAAAAATTTTTAACTTTATGTATATGTATGTATATGTTATTCTCTGCTATTTCCCTTTTAGAGAAGATTTCTGTTTGCCTATGAATTGAAGTAAAAGATTTAGACTGGGAACAAAGGTTTTAATCAATAGAACTAGACTTTTTTTTATTGTTTGATGAAGATCCTAATGGAAAAGGAACTTGACTAAAATAATCAAATTGTTCCATAATCCACTCGTCATCCTTCAGTGGAAAATGTTTGTTTTTTGACTTGATTCAGATGTAGATTGTAGGACACAAGGGCACTGAGAATCTCTTGTTTTTTTGTTTGTTTTTAATGTAATCATGGTAATTCATGTCATTGGAAAGAAATGTATTATTGATGCATCAGTTTCATGAGCTTCCCTTCTGCTATGCAGAGAGGCAAATTGTGTAATAGTATCTGAATCCCACCACCTTTCAGTTTCTTATTAACCAGAAGAGATAGAAAAGTATCCTAATTTTTAAACATATATATTGTGGTTTTCTCACAGAACTAAAAACACAGATAAGCCAAGTTATGGTTCGCATATAAGACACATCTGTATACAAGAGGTTTTTAAGGAGCAAAACAGCACTTGGGGGTTCACTGCATCAACCCGTTTGGCGAGTCTGAACCTTCTTTTCTCACTTAGGCCCATTCCTTCCCTCAGTTTTGCTCTTATCCTACTCAGCTGTTTCTTTCCATTTGTATAACAAGGCCATGGCAGTGTTCTGGATTTACTCCTCTTCCCTCGTGTTTAGATTCTGACTCATAACTTCTGACCCCCTTCAAAGGCTGAATGAAACATTTCTTTCTCTGGACTTCATGTAGTGATTCTGTAATTCTCCCTCTCTCATTTACTGCCACCTGATTGTCAAGGGCTTTAAATATGGTCCCTCAAATGTAAGCATTTTAATTTCTTTTGCCTGCACTATAGGTTGCTTTTCCATGTATTTCGTAAATGTGGGGGCATTTACATCAAAATGAGTAGCCAGATAAACTTTTCAGTGTGCAAACGATTAACTTCAGACCTAGAAGAATGATTCCTCACAGAGACGGGTTGGTCTCAACTCCTATGCTGGGCTTCTGATCAGTTACCTTGCTTTGGGGCACCTGCTTTTCTGTCTCTTCCAGGTATCGTAAATATTTTTCAAAGTTGAATGACTGTTATAAATTGCTCTGTAAATGACAAGGTGTAATGAGAGCCAACTAAGTGTTGTAGTTGAGTGTGTGAGCCAGGGAACCAGGCTGCTTGCCCCAGTGTCTTCACCATGGTGCCTCCCCCCCTCCCCAAAGGATGGCAGTGAGGAGGCTAAAGTTAGTCTACAAGTGAGAAAGTGCTCGAAACACTGCCTGTCACATAGTAAGTGCTTAGTCAATGTTAGTTACCTCTTTCTTCTTGGTTATTGAAATCATTGCATCACTGTCTATGTATTTAGATAGCATCTTTGAAGACATAATGTTGGTCGAGGGCCCCCTGAAGTCTATGGAGACCTAGAAGCTGAACTGGCTTCAGGAAATCAGCAGGGGGTTACTGGGGCTGATGAGAAATAGTATGATGAGAAATCTCTAAATTCCTGCATCTATCCTTCTTTTCAACACTCTATGAAGAAGATTCCTCAGGGAAAAGTATAACAATAGAAAGGTGATAATTTTCTCCATCCTCTGTAAGTAAAAATACCATCCAAGTGATTCCTGCACGACAGGATGGTGCAGAGGCCTGGCAGGGAAAAAGGGGCGTTTCCTTTAATAGTTTAAAAATTGTTAAAATAATAATAATAATAAAAATAACAAGTTCTTCCTGAATATAGGAGCCCTAATTTTCTGTTTGTAAACTGAGTTCCTCAGAGAGTAATAGAAAACCTCAAACAGAAAGCTGTAATTTTAACTTGTATCATATTCTGTCAAACATTTGCAATCTGGAGTCTTCAGGGCTTATCTGAGGATAGCTAGATTTTTCTGGAAGACTATGAGTTTACTCACTGAAGTACCATTTATTTAAACCATTCTTGGTGACAATCTTATAAAAATTTATTATAGCTTTCCCTGCCTTTTTTAAACTGAACAAAATGTAACCAGCATTTGTTTTTCCTGGGCTGTCTTTAGCACCTGTTGAGATAGACAAAGTCTGTAACCGAACACTTGTCTGGTGGTTTCTGTGCATCAGGACTACGGGCACAGCAAAGCTGGGTCCTCCACAGCCTCTCACAGGCTGCACTGGCCCAAAGCCTGTGGCCTCATCTGAAGGTTTGACAGAGGAAGGCTCCATTTCCGAGCTCCCTTGGTGGGTGTTAGCAGGATTCACTTCTTCATGGACTATGACTCAGGACTGCAGTTCCTCACTGACTGTTGACCAAAGTTGGCTTCAGCTCCTTATCCCATGGCCTGGGTCATATGGCCGTTTGCTTCAGCAAAGCACATGAGTCAGAGAAGGTGACACAAGTCCAACGACAAGAAGGAAGTCACATTTTTTAAAACCTCATCATAGAAGTGACATCCTGTCACTTTAGCCATATTCCTTTTATTACAAGCAAAGCACTAGGTCCAGCCCACTGTCAAGGAGATAACCACAGGAAAGGAGGCAGGGATCCTGGAGGTCATCCTAGAAGCCTACTTGCCACAGTATCTCTCTGCATCTCTTCACTACAACTCAGAAAGAACACCAGCACCACCCCCACTATGGTTCTTCTTTCATTGCTGCTGTTACTGAATTAAGTTTGACACTTCTCTTCTGCATGTTTCCCCCAGTAGATGACACTGGGAGACTCCTTTCAGGAGAGCAAGTTGTATATGGGACCTGGTACACATCTGTGTCTTTCCTTCCAGCTCACTTTTTATGTGAAGATAAACTATATGTGCCAGGACAGATCATTTACCAATTTGCTGAGTATTTTTGCACATCTTCAACATGTCTTGGTGTTACCGTATCATAGACTGTCCTTTGTGTGTGCTGTTCACCTGTCCCTGACACATTCCTCTGTACAAAGAAGTGCAACCAAGTAGGACAGTGTCCCCCAACCTTGTCAAGTTGAACATCTTCAAAATAAACAAAAGCGTTTTTTGCTAACTCACCCCCATACAGTAACAGCTATGCTATTTTATTCCATTCATTTAGGAAATACATAACAACTGAAAGTGATTGTGAGTCCTGGTTATTAGCTACATTTTTTTAAGACAAGATTTATATTTTTTACGTTTGGAGACAGAGTGTGCATAGCAACCTCTTACAGTTGCTTCACAGCTCCTCAAAGGTCTCTGGTTCAAGGTTGGGAACCTCTGAGTTAGATCTCAGGGAAGGGGTCAAAACCACAAATGCACACAGGGCCTGGGGGAACATTTGTAAATGAGTAAAGTAGACGGGACCTAAGGAAAAAAATGTATCCTCCTCCATTTCTTTCTTGGAATATGGAATCTTCTAAGCTTGTGTGTTGCTTTCCAACATTTGATAGAGACTTGACTATGGAGAAGTAGGGCTCTGCAATAAGAAAATCACAGTGCAGACAGGATGATAGATAATGCTGGCACTGAGCCTCAGCACTGGGGAGTAACGGAGAATGGCGGAGACTGTGGCCAACCCATACACCTGGGTTATGTCTGAAGGGGGCAGCTGTTATCTTCAGCTGCTTAATGCCAGAAGGCTTACTTTCTCCAAAGAAGGTGAATAGGCAGGATTTTATGTAAAAAGTCCCATTTTGTATGAATTGACTCAATTTCTAAATATTCATAAATGCTCAGCCTTCAAGTAATAGATCCAGAAATGTCACTGTTTTGCAAGGCAGCTTATTCCAGTATTCAAAGGTTTCAACTATAATAAAAAATTTGGGTTGAACCAAAATCCAATTTTTGGTTACTTTCAAACATTGTCCTAAGTCTGCACTTGAGAGCTTTAGCATGAATCAACTCCTTCCTTCCCAAGAGCACTCTCAGAAGCAGGAGGCGGTCAGTATGTTGCCACTTTCCCAGTTCTAGGTGAGGCCTACTCTGTTATTCTAATATCTCAAGTATCCTTGGATTCTCCATCAGGGCAGTCCCAGCCTAGAAATACTCCCCTTAAAATGTGACCCTAGACTACCTCCAAAATCCCCTACACGTGGTCTAGTAAACTGATCTCTGCATCATAATGAGGACAGCCACCGACTGCCTTGAGGTTCCAGCACTGGTTCTTCCACTTTTTCTGCTGTGAGATGCTACTACTTAATTGCTCTGTGCCTTGATTTCTTTATCTGTAGAACAGAGAACTACCTTGTGGAGTAGGCATAAGAATTAAGTGGTTTGATATATGTAAAGTACTTAGAACAGTGGCTATGAAAGTGTTAATAATTAACATTGCTGGAACTATTAATATTATTATCACTATGACCGGTAAGTATGCCATTAGTGTGCTCATCCTGGTCATTAATAAGAACGGCATGCGGTGGCCATGCCAAGTCCTGCCTGTACTCTGTCTCTGCTCTGCTTAACAAAGTTGATAACCAGGACGCAGCTGTCTGATCCCATTATTACTAACCTGTGTTCCCCATCCTGTTCTTGGGGTATCTGTCATGGCCCCGGCACTATGCTAGGCATGGAGGACTTGACTGTAAATAAAATACAGTCTTTCCCTCCAAGGATACAAGTTAACAAACAGACAAATGGTGAAACAGAGGAATAATCCTGAGGAGACAGGTATGGACCAAAGGGTACCCCGCTTTATTTAGTTCCACAGTCTCCTATTTAATTTCTCTAAATACCCCAAAGTGGAAGCAAACCAAGAAACACACTTTGTACAGATTTGTCAGGCTGTCTGCGTTAATGAAGAACTTCATCCGTCACGCCTTCAGACTCCATCTTGGCTCTTGACTTTTACCTCCCATTTTTTTCTAGAGGTATTTGTTGTTTTTGCTAATTTGGTGGTATTTTATTTGCAAGCAAAATTACTTATTCCATAGTCGCTCACATTCTAGTCTCTGCTTCCCCAGGAGTCTTTAAAATCTGTCTTGGATCTTATTACTTGACCATGAGTATAGCAACCATAAAGTTATAGTCAGCCTTGAAAAGTGTTTACATGATCAATTCAGATGTCTGGGTACATCCTGTTACTGTGTGTCCCCAGGCTGGTAGGGAGGACTGCAATCCCAGTAGCAGGCCAGCCATCTGCTTTGCACATATCCCAAGACCCAGGGACTCTATTTTCCTTTAAATGCTGTTAACAGAGTCTCTTTGATTTTTATTAGTCACAAAGGTTATATTTGCCTTCCTGGTGATCTCATTCTTGTCTAGTGCTGCCACAGTAAAGGGAAATATGCATGAAAAAGGTAGAATCACTCAGCCCACAAGCGTGCAACTGACCTACATACGTACGCAGAAAAATTTTCTAGGGTCACATTTTATACTTTTTCAGAAGGATGTAATACTCTTTTTAATTGCTTGCATTTCAAGTTAGCAACTGAAAATGTCCTTTGTTAGTTCAGATAACCAAGGATCTAATTATATAAAATTGCATAACATGGTCAGCCACTTCCTAAACAGGTAAGTTGCTAGAACATTATCTTGGCAGCCTCTGATTATCTCTGGATCCTGACCTATTGGAGAAAACTCAGAAACGCATGTAAGTAGGTGCTGGGAACAAGGCCAAATGTTGTTCTGCCATCAACTTTCCCAACTTATCGCCTGCTAAAATCCGTCTTATTTTTATCAACCAAAGTAATTTGAAACCCTCTCTCCAATCTTTATTTAAAAAGGGAAGTTATATTTCCTTGTTTTTAATTAATTAGGCACATATATTCAGATTTTGAGCTATTACCTAACTTAATAAAATTTCATTTATTATATTAGAAACATAAAGACTTAAATGGTAGAATCTTATTAACGAATCCCACTAAAAACATCTGTAGACCTTTTGAGAATCCTGACTGTGAACCAGTACATGAAATGTTCAGCTTCACAATCTTGCAAAACCTTTTGGAGTTGCGGGTTTCATCCGTTGCCTCACAAATGAAACAAGTTCCCCAGACCAAGCTTTTCTGCCCAGGAAACGCCATTTGTGTAAAGAGCTGTCATGCTTCGTGTCCTTTGCCTTGTGATTTAGCTGTTCAGGGAAAGTGCCAGGCTGCCCTCGCTCTCCGTGCTGGTGATATGTGTTTTTGTTTTATTAAATCTTTAAAATACTGGGCTTGTTTTTTACGACCTCCATATATTCTTTTGTTCTTCTCCGTGACTCGGTAGATCACAGTTTTTTCCTCCCTTTGTAAAAATATCAGCGCCTTTCTGAAGAACATCCTGGTCTCCAGAACGGGAGTATAATAAACTGGAGGAGTGTGTTAACATCTGTGGAGGCTGGGGCTCGGGGTGCTGCCCTGATGGGAAGGTTCAAGGCTTCTCAGAGAAGAATAGAATCACACATCTTCCTGCTTTTGCCAGATCTGTTGTGACAAGTCTCAGATCATTTGCTACTAATTGTAGACCTCTTTGTAAAATAAAAGTTCCAAATGGTTTTTCCAGTTAGAGATAATTGTTTGTGGTTAAAAGATAGGAAGAACTCTTTGGTTAAATGGAAACAAGTTCTCGGTCAGGTGTGAGCTGCCCACTTCATTCGTACTTGTATTGATGCCTCTGAGCATGGAGGCCCACACACGCCCTGCACGGGCAGCCCAGTTCTTCTCACCTTAAAGGAAACTCTTCCTTGGTGATGCTGAGGGAGAAGACAGCCTCTGAGTTCAGGCGCACTTTGCTGGGCTCATGCACCACGGCTTCCCTGCGTCCTCTAAGACAAGTTCGAGTGGTGGGTTTCCATCACATAGTTCTGTCCCTGCACAGAGGGGACTCACAAAGTTTTAATTAATCCTGCCTACAACTTGGCTACCCTCCTGATGTGAATCCCCAAATAAACCAGGCCGTGACATCCAACTGAACCTGTTCCTGTGCATACAGTATCTCACGGCCCATCCTGTACTGTTAGTTTTGGCAAGTACACTCCAGCATATAATAAATCATAGAAGAAAAAAGCTTTCTGGCCTAGCAGGGCTCAGTCTGCTGTAATGTTAGAATACAGAAAGCAGTTCTGTTTTTAGACATCCTTTTACTAACCCGGCATTCATAATTTATGATTTCACTGTAAAATTCCTGCAACACTACCCCAAAACTAGCACTGCCCTTTAATTAAGTGCTCTCGGTAGGAAAAACGTGGAACTGATGTGCAAAACATCTCTCCGCGTACAGTGATTAATAGTGATTACATCTTTATGAACCCAGCCTGAAGGTCTCAGCTTCCTGATGGGTGAAGCATTCTGTAGTGCTGCTTCCTGAGTCTGCCTGGTGGGGACCAGTCACTGCTAACAAAATTGGAGGTAACTCGGAGGCACAACTTACAAATACTGAGGTTTCAAGCCTGCATCTGTGAAGGGCCGGGAAGAGGGTCTCAGAGGGATCCCAGTGTGTCACGTGAGGACAGGAGGGACTTCCAGCCCTGTGGGTGCAGGATGTTATAGCCAGAAGAGGACCTTGGCCGTTACATTTCCTTAAATTGCGTTCAGATGTTCTTTTCTCTTCCTTCATTGAAAGTAGGCAAATTTAATTTTTAACAAAATACCACTAAATGACACTAAAATCCCAAGCCAGGTGTTCCCCAGCTCATCACTTTTTCTCCTTCAATTGTGTCTTCCAGAAGCTCGGTCTGTGTTTTTCAGCCTTGCTTATGTCACGGCACACTCGCGCCTGAGGGTTACACTTTCTCAGCACACTTTAATTATGTTGATAATAAAAAAAAAAGTAAAAAACAATATACCTACTGTGCTTTGAACTTCTTTCGGAAATCATTTAATTAATAATCTTTAAAACGTTTTGCAGCACACCTAAGAGCCTCTCACGGCACACCAGCGTGCTGCGGTACACAGGGTTGAAAATCACGGGGCCGGGTGGTGACATCAGCTCCTGCCCCTAGCACCTCACTGAAAGGTGGGATGGGGAGTTCCAATATTGGAAACACCTCAGGTTCCTGGACAGAAAGTTAACAGATCTGCCTGACATGGTGGTGTGTGTTAAACGCGCTCTTTTGCTCTAAGTTCAGCTATTTTCAGTCAGAATTGTAGCAACCCAAACAAAAGCTTTGTGCAATCTAGTCATTTAATCATCTTATCAGTGCCTCCAAGGTGACTTTTTTCCTGCAGCCATGTCTATACTTGTGTATGTTATTTTCTGGTGTTTTTGCAGATTTGGGCCGGGCTTAGTCATCTACTGGTATGGATTTATCCAGGAGCTGGACTGTAACCGGGAGAGGGGCATCCTGCTCAAAGCCTGTTTCCCCACGGACATCGTCACCTTAGGCCACAGTGTCGCTTGACCCTGAAGATCCTGGAAGAGGAGCTGGGAGGAAAAGGTGAATCCGGAAGCAATTTTACTTTCCTGCAACGTAAACTCCTGGCAACATCTGCCCTGAACTTGGGCTGAACTCTTGCTGCCTGTGGTCACACCACTACCTCTTTAGACAAACATATCAAGAGTTTCTGTTTTCCTTCATCCCTTGCTGATGTGAACAGCCAAGAACTACAGACACAGCCCACTCACTATCAGCATTTTTGTCCCTGTCAAGCAGTTAGTTTATAGATAGTCATAATCTTTCTTTCTTCCGGACGGTTCCTCTTTGTATGCCGAACAAAAGAAAAAATGCGAAGGCTGAAAGGTGTGATTTTTCAATTCTCCTCCCAGTTACCAAATCACTCTCTTATTTTTTTCTTTTTTCAATGTCCCTATTCATTCCCTCTCCCTTTCTCTTGGTGTGCACTCACGGAGAGCCAGTGTCACATTGCTGTCACGGAATAATCTAGCACAAACCTAGAAAAACTGAAGGCGCGAAGTCTGGAACTAAATTTTCACAGCCACCTGCAGCCTGTGCTGTGTACGAGTTTTTGTCCAGTCTCTATGGTTTCCTGACTTCTGTGACATTAGGCCAAGCTGCAGAAGTATACCTGGTGAGAATTTCTTCTTTTTATAATGCTTATTTGAATGCCAAACCTTTTACACTTATCTCACTTAAAAATATTAATCACTTTGTGCCAGGAAACCACACTCACGGACGGGGGGCTGAGAGGAGAGGACTGAAGCTCATTTCCAGCACCGACAAGCATTTATCTTGAAACACGGCTGGTTTGGGGGAGACATGTGAGCCAGTATTTTTTAGGAGTAAACTTTTTAAAGACACATTTCCTACATCACTTTGTATATGCATTTTTATACCGCATAATTATATAACACTCAAGTAATTTAGGCGTTAGAAATGTTCAGGTTTGAACGAACTAAGGGTACTAGAAATCAACCTAGAGCAATTTTTAAACAAGCAAAATAAAGGAGATTTTCGTATTTGTTTACTTTAATATATTCGTTTTTATGTACTATGAACTAGATTTCAGTCTAAAGCAAAACATCAATAAATTAATGATAAACCTATCTTCTAAGAAGTTAAAAGTTGATCTGTACCAAAAATGGGTTTAGAAAAATATTTTCTCCAGTGCTGACAAAATATAACTTTTATAATGTTAGAATAGGTGATTTTGGAAATATTATTAACAATGTAACTTCTGCAAATAATTTTAAGTTGTATATATTGCTTGGTTCTTTCAAAGATTAAATAAATCATTTGTACTTTGTTCATTTTGTACCTAAGAAGGTTTGCAAAAAACACGCTGGCTACCTTTTCTTTTAAAGAATACATGTCAGAGCCAAATGTGTGAATTTTAATTCTGTAGTTAGCTTCATTAAATCAAAAGAGAGGAAGAAGAAGATGAAGTGATCAGGAAGTGCCCGGCAAACTTCTATTTTAGCATTAAATTCATCATGCAGATTTTGCGAGTGAAATTCAATGATTTGAAACCATTACCTTGTTGCCTCGAAACACACACGTTAAACAAAAATGGTGTTATAACCGGGTGTCATGGCATGCTCTAACCTGCTTTTTCTTCTTAAGGAATAAATTACATGTATCTGCACAGATGTTGACAATCCTGTTAAAACCTTGTCAAAGATTTGTTTGTTTTACATTAAACAAATTTATGATGAGAGTGGACAAATAAATTAAAAAGGTAAAAAGGTGCTTGGGTTTTGTATTTATTTATCTCCCTGGTCCCCTGACCTAATGTGTTGTGAGGAGGTGCTGGTGATCCGCAGCCAGGACACCACCTCCTTCGAAGAAGGCGTTACTATGAGACCCTTGACAGTGAGAAAGATCCCGGCAGTAAACTGTGCATGCCACGAGCTAGTCGAAAGTAAGTTTGTCATACACAAAGACAAATAGATTATCAGAAGTGAGGAAAAAGGGAGTAATGTTCCCAGACTGGAAGCTTACAGGGGTCCTTCAAACTGCGGCCCGGGCCACATGAGGAGGTCTGATTGTATTTGTTCCCGTTTTTTTTTTTTTTTTTTTTTTTTTTTTACTTCAAGATAAGATATGTGCAGTGTGCATAGGAATTTGTTCATAGTTGTTTTTTTTAAAAACTATAGTCCAGCCCTCCAACAATCTGAAGGACAGTGAACTGACCCCCTGTTTAAAAAGTCTGAGCACCTCTGGAAGAGCCTCCTTGATGTTGTTTTTCTTTTCTGTTAAATATACTGGTCTATGTTCCTTCTCTATATGTTGTTTGTTTGGGTGTTTTTGTGTTTTTGTTTTTTTTTTAATTTTAGACAATATATATATCAGCCCCACAAAGTAGACACAGGATGACAATTTATGTTTATTGCTGTCGTCATTATAACATTAATGTTAAAGCCAAATCTTGTTTTATGGAGCATTCTGCACACTAAACTAATGAATTATGCCAAGCCGGAAAGCAGGAATGTGTGTAAAACGTAAAAGTAAGTGATGTTCTCTCTGACACATATAGACTTGCCAAGCATCTGCCCTCACAGACACATGAGGGACCCATTTCAAACCTGGAGAGGACTCAGCATGGAGCAAATCCGATCCAGTGGTAGTATTTAAGGTGACTTCATAGACTTCTTCCCACCCCCCACCTACATACATCCCCCCAAACCATAAACAACCAAGAACCCATTTTTTTTACCTTTTGTCTTTTAGTGAGGTGTATGTCAACTCTTCACAACATTCCTAAAATCACATATAAAAGAGAAGCCTTGGGGGTCTAAAGTAGAAAGCTGGACTCCAGGGGAAATAATTTTCTTTTAACCATAGGTGTGTGTACCTGCTCATTATCTGCAAGGTTTGATTCCACCCTGGAAAAGATGATAAATTATTGGTCTTTGGGGGGTGCATTAACTCATTCAAGCCACCAGGGGATTGCTTAGAGCCCTGATGAGGTAATCTACTAAATGGTCCCTGGTGGGCCACTCTAATTAATGCCAAAGTGAACAGTTAATTCACTTGCCTCTCCCTGGGGAGCTACACCCATTGTTTCCTTTCTCCTTGGAACTCAGATACCTTAGACGTCTGCTCTTTCTAATCTGCTCTCATCTCTAGCCTAGTGTTTTCTTTCCTACTTCCCGAGCCTTCTTCTTTCCCCCTTTGCAGCCTATTTTTTTTCTTTTTTATCATTGGGGATTAATTGAGGGTACAAGAAACACCCTTTGCTTGTTACACCAATTGCATTTATTAGGTAAAGTCCCTCTTATAATTGTGTCTTGCCCCCGAAAGGTGTGTCACACACCGAGACACACACACACACACATCCCCCCCCTTTAAAAGTCATCTTTTCCTTCACTCTCTTTGCCAGTGTCCTTTGACAGGAACACGCACTCCGCATTTTCTCACTTCTTTTTGGCTCTTTTTCTTGGGAAAATGATCCCAGGATCAAAGCACGTCCTATCTAAGTTCTGCTCCATGTGTCTGGTGGGGGGCAGGGAGCAGTCAAGCTAATCTCCTTGGGGCAAGGCACACCCAAAGTATCCATGTGCCAAAATACTCAAATGTATATGTGGCACCTGAAGGATCATAAAACTTTTAACCAAGATGGTAAGATTTTGCAGGGTTAAATACAGTATGAAGTTTATGCCCTCAGCAAATGTTTTCACAAAAGGAGACGTGCACACACAATGTAAGTTTTTATAGCTACTTTCAACCTGGGCGCTGTTGTTCATCTGATTAAAATGATGGATTATAATGAAATAGTAAAATGTATGATTTAGTTAGAATCACTCCTCGCTCGTTCACCTCTGGGGAGTTTGCTGTTGGCCATAGGATCTGATGGGAGCAAGTTGCTTCAAAGTTTTAACTATTTTGTGACAAGATGAGAAGAGAAAAATCTCCCAGTGGGTGCATTCTTGATTAAGGGTAAGGAACAAAGCAAGCTTAACTAGACAGGAAACTAAAAGGCGAACAATAGGAGTTTCCCTGCAATGTCTCCATTTATAGGAGGCTCCTCTCTGAACCTCTCTGGATGGTAAAGTGACTCAGGTTAAGGAAGGGTCACCCGTGACAAAGTTTGGACCATCTATTCTCATACCTCGAAATTAGCTTTGCATAATAAACATGGTCTGAACCCGTTTTATTAAGAACACGCCTGGATTCCAAAGATTCAAAAAGTAGGATGGAATTATGAATTAAATAATAACCAGAACAGCTTGGGTTCCCTTGTGTTTTTCACTTTCCTGCTATTGTTTAGAATATGGCTGTGAGACAAAGAGCCGCTTAGGTCAAGCGCTATAAATTACAGTTTTCATACAATAGTAATCCACTAGAATGATTTCAAAGCTTGATCAAAGTACTTCAAAAAAAACCTTTAAAACTTTTCCGCAGTGCAGGGAGAAGGGAAATGCCCATTTGAGGCCTTAATTTGTTTCAGTCAGTTTAGCAAATTTGGAGCTGGGTGTCAAAGCCACTTTGAATGAAATCCAACTCATTGGTCACATAAATCCAACTTGTTCTTACTGTTGTTTCATGTATAAGCACAGATTTAAGTTTTCATCTGGTTAACTAGAACAACTAAATATTTGGAGTCACATAGTAACACTAAAATAAGCAAACCATACCTTGATAGTATTTAATTGTGATACTCAAGGTATTAGTTTTAAGACTAACTCCCTGCACTCAGAATAAAGGGGCTCTCAGTGGATTTATTTGGCATTTTAATTATCTTCATAGCAACAGCTATATTTAATTTTTCATCCCCTCTCTCTCATCACTTGGATTTATCCTGAGCTGTCTCATTTCATAGGCAGGGATGATGGGAAGTATCCTAGGGAGAGCAAAGCTAAGCAAATCCCAGGCTCAGCCATGTAAAAGGAGAGCATAGCCACTGCACCAATGTCAGGTTCAACTAAAGACCCACGGTGCTATGTAAGGGGAATTTTTATTTTTTAAAAGGAAGGTCATTTTGAAATGCTGACATGAAATATAACCAAGTCAATTAAGTAATAACAGTTGAAGTTCAGAGTTTAATTGAGGGCCAAACATGAAGCCAGCGACCATTAACCTAAAGTGGTCATTAATTCCCCTGGAAACTGCTTTGGTTAAAGGTATTTCTAGAATAATTAGCACTTTTTCTCTTTAAAAAAAGAAAAAAAAACCTTTTGTCACATTTTACATTCAACTCCAAGACATTCAGAAATAACATTTCAGTGGTTCTACAGCAGACTTTATTTTGAAATTTTAATAGAAATTCTTTTAGTGGGCAAATCAAAATTTAGATAAAACCATCTAGACTCTGCAGGAAACCATAGTTATTTTATGTAAACTGAAAGTTGTAAGCACCCTCTATTTGATTGCTTCATATGTATCTCAGCTGTTGACTTATGTGTTTCTGTACTTTAATGCAATATTTCCGACTAGATTTATCAGCTCCATACAAGTAGAAATTACACTTATTTCATTCACTGTCTGTCTTCCAATGCCTAACAAGCTTCCCGGCACAGAGGAGGTGTTCAATAAATGTTGAATGAATAAATGAATTACTCTTAAATTTATTAAAAATATGTTCTTACTCACCTGCATTAAGCAAATAATTGGAATTTTTTAACTTTCTCATTTCTTTAGCTAAAAAATAGGTGTATTTACTGGAATCAGAGAGAAGCATCTAAGTGTTGACTTAGAGACACATCAACTTTAAAAGAAACACCTCAAAATCTGAAATAAAGCAAATGCATCAACAAGAATATTTTAGGATGCACATTTAGCTTTGAGAGAAAAATATTTACGTAATTTTGTTGCATTTGCCTTAAAGTTAATCTAAGTTCATTATTAGTTACCCACTGTATTGCTAAATGAGAATATTAAAAATCTTACCTTTGTTTTTCTTTTTTCAAAACATGGGCTTATCTTTATTTTTACATTTCTATTTAAAAAACAATTTCTTTCAGATCATGTCAGGGCCCCAAGTCAAATGTGGGGGTATTCAGTGGAGTTACTGAATAATACTTGTAATTGCTCACTTTTCTAATGCTGAGTTGATGGCAGAGTGTTTCCTGCAGACAGAAATGGTTGGCTGGCTCAAGAGCAGAGGGTTCTTTGGTCATCTGCCAACAGACTCTGACCTTTGGAGAGACACTGTCCGTGAACTGTTCAGTGGGCGTTTCCTTGTTAGTCATTAATTTAGAATATATTATTATTTGAAAGCCAAAAGCATTTGGCATATTTCCTCATATTTTGGAAACTTCTAACACAAAAGGAACTGGAACTTCCACATTTCTTCTCTGCTCTGCCAATTTCCCAGGGCTTAATTTGTTGGGGCCCTTTGGCGTGTGATTCCTTCCATGAGTATCTAGAGAGCATTGACCCCTTGGTACAGATTATCACCAAGACTGGGTCCTTTTTATCTCTATGAGATATTGCTATCTTTTATTTCTAGCATTAAAGATAATTAAGACACAAATATTTATGGAGTCCTTAATGTGTGTGTAGAAGTATTTGACGTGCTGTGAAAATTAAAAAAAAAAAAAAAATCAGTTATTTAACTAGATTCTTGGTTAAAAGATAAAAACTTAGAACACCAATTTGTGAGGATAAATTCTATGCATCAGGGCAAACCCAGATTGCAGGTAGCCCTGGAGCTGAGGAATAAGTTGGATGTTTGATACATTTGCAAGTTCACAGCTTTCTGACCAACCTCACTCTACTCTATAATCTCGTATTTCTCTGTCTTTGTTTTGAAGCGCTCACCTTTTGGTGTCTGGGCTTCCACAGCTCATTCTTGAACGAAGCATCAGTGAGATTTTGGGGGATCTTCATATTGCTGGTATCAATTTTTATGGTGGTAGCGATGACAAATTTCTGATGTATTCCTCACAGAAATGCTCAGTTGAGGACCAGAAGTACAGTCACAGATAGCAAGCCACTTGGGTTGATTCACATCTTTGCAATTGTGAGTTGTGCTGCAATACACTTTTGAGTGCAGGTGTCTTTCTTATAAAATGACCTATTTCCTATACCCAGTAGTGGGATTACTGGATCAAATGGGAGGTCTACTTTTAGTTCTTCGAGGAATCTCCATAGTGTTTTCTATAGAGGCCCTTTGGCACCCTATGGTGCCCTAATCTGCAGTCCCACCAACAGTGGATAAGTGTCCCTTTCTACATCAACCCAACCCACGTATCCATCAATTCATGAGTGGATTAACAAAATGTGGTGTATGTATACCATGAAATACTACTCATCTGCAAAGAAAGTTGACTTAATGCCTTGTACAATAATTGGATACAACTGGAGACCATTATTCTAAGTGAAGTATCTGAAGAATAGAAAACAACAGCACATGTACTCACTATTAAATTAGAACTAACCCATGAGCACACATACACAGAGGGAAGTAAAACTCCATGGAAATCAGGAGGGTGAGGGAATGGGAAGGGATGGGTGAAACCTACCCATCAAATAGCGTCAAAAGACCACTATTTGGGTGACGAGCATACTTATAATCCTGACTCAAGCAAGTCATCCACATAACCAAAAATATTTGCACCACTGTAATATTTTGAAATTTAAAAATAAATAAATAAAAGGTAGTAAGCCACTGCTCAGCTGCTTTAGGAAAACCACCCTCTGGACTCTGCGATGCCCAGTGGGGATGATCCGAATGTCCCAGGAGGGATGCTCACTAGGTTTCTCATGTGCTAACCAAAGGTGGGTTGGGAGGGGGTTTGCTGTGTCTCAGCAGCTTTCAAGGCACATCTTTAGTAGGGTGATACTTAGACACATTGTACCACCATTCCGGTCAACACCAACTGGCTTTGTGACAGGGGCAAGAACCTTCTTCTTTTTCTGTTTAATCCCAGATTTAGTGGCTGAGAACCTCCTCTGGTAGATGGCCTTTCTCTGGAGCTCACTGCAGATAGGGAATGTCTGCCGCTTCCTCTCATGAGCCCAGGATTGCGGCTCTGGTGGGCTTCCCTCCTCAGGCCCTTCAGCCTGGAGGTCACCCTTTCTTATCTTGCACTGTCTTCAGTCTTCTTGAATTCAGCTTTCTTTGCTTAGAATCCACCTTCTTAACTTTTCACCCACCCTCTTGTGAGATGGTGTAAAGTGGGAATCTTTATTAAATGTAATACAAGTTTCTTCTTACTAAGGAAACATCACCAGTTGTCAAAAATGAAAATAACACAAAAGACTTGAAATTTTCAGAAGAGCTAATCACAATAAGAAAAGAGGGGAATCTTTGAGGCTTTTGATAAGATTTTCACCACGGGCAGTAAATAGTTTTCTGTTTACTTGTGGCTGTATTCACTGCTACTGAGAAGGATTATGAGGATTCAGCTCAGTAGGAAATAAGATTATGATGCAGTGGGCAGTGATCACATAGATGTCACATATTTTACATTCCTCCTGTGGACCATTCATGTTCAGGACAAGTATAAAATAAATTCTAAGCATTTGAAACAGAATTCATACCTGTTCATGGGCCTAAGTAGTAAAATAAGCAGTAATTGGCTCTATAACATCAAGTGAAATGTCTGTCCACAGCTCAGATAAGCTAAATATATCAATAGAAACAGGATTTAAAAATTCAAGATGAACCCTAGAAAGTAATTATTATTCTCAGTAAATGGCTACAAATTAAATGTGGTATTGATGAAAAATATCACGTTTATATTTTGTCTCTGCATGAGGATTGTGAGATTTGAGGATACTCTTCTAATTAGATGGTCCTACACAGTTCTTCATTTTGGGAGTTGAAGATTTTTGTTTGTTTTTTGGCCAGTCGAACCAGACTAGGAATTCAAGTTCTGCTGCAGACTCTGCCTTCTCTTTCTTGGCCTGTGTATCATCTGGTATCAATTTTCTATTTAGTACAGTGCATTTTTATGAGATAGTGATTGTGTATAATATTGGCTTTAAAATATGCTCCCAAAAAGAAGTGTTAAAATGTTTTCAAGAGCAGAGAAGATAAGTACATTTTACATGGTCATGCAGTTTTGTTAATATACTTACCGTTAAGCCATAAATAATTTTGCTAAAACATTTTAATTGTATCAGTTCATTAATTCTGGCAGCTAAAATGATGGCAATCATTGCACAGGGAAAATTAGTAGGTAAAAATCTACGAGGATTCTATTTTGTGAATAGAATCACAGTTTGATTCTCTTCTCTTCTACAAGAAGTTTGTAGTCTCTTTTTGAATAGAAGAATCCATCTTGGTTTTCAGAGTTGTAACTTTTAAAACAAGAAAGTTTGTAATAAGTGAAAGAATAGCAACCCAATATAACAGGATAATCCAAAAGCAGAGCAACAAAAGAGATGGCCAGTGGGGCATGAGTGGGTCGTGTGTTAATGCAGAACCCAGTACCGGCCAATTATCCCATCTTACTTGTTTCCCCACTATCCTTGAAAGTGTTTCCCCACGACAAAGGGGATAAAAACAGCAGATGGGAGTGTAGAAAGAGCAAAGAAAGGCATGTGAGAATTGAATTACATTTTCAGTTGTTTCTTGACAAAACCCTAAGAGGTGTGTGGAAAATAAAATTGTGCCATTAACAAAGGTAAGATGAGTTTGATTTGTAGACTCGGAATTTGAGCATTGCAAGGCCAATTGCAAACGGAGTCTCAGTTTATGGATGAGAAAATTGAAGTCTGAAGACACTAGTGACTCGTCCAAGGTCACATAGCTATGTGACGAGAAGCAGGTGTCCCTCCTAAGCTACCATCTATTGCCCTTTCCCCCATTGGGTTGATAATTTATTCCCAAAGGGATTTTTGATGCCTTACATTTACTATTTACAAAGTAAAGAGTCATGGTATATTTTTAAATGAACATTCCAAATCTGTTTTGGCCATGTCTGTGATGTCCTAATCTGTATAGTAGAAATCAGCTATGTTTTTGGCTGAAATAGTTATCATTTTATTTATACTGTAGTATCCTACAGTCAGTAATATTTGCTGAAAGTTTCTATTGCCATTCAGCCTAAGGATGCACCACTAAGAATGAACTTGGAACCATTAAAGACACGTTATCCCCCTCTAGCCAATTTACATATTAATTTAATTTTTCTTTCACTGGAAAAAGATCTGTAGATACTGTTCACTCTCTCCTTACAGGAATAATTTCCTATAAGGATAGGGTAATATTTAAACCAATAATAATTCATAAATGTCTTACTTGATCATCACCAAGAATGACTAGCTTATAATATTCTAGAAATGTATTCGCTGGAACCTACTGGCTAAAAACGTAGACTTTGACAACAGGCTAGAATCCTTGCCTCTCCACTTCCTGATAAGCAAACTCGCTAAAGCAGTGGTTTTCACCCTTTTTTATCTCACAGCACACTTGAACCTATAGTTAAACTTCCATGGCACACTTAAATTATGTTGATCAAATAAAAGAGTAAAAATACATACAATTTACTGTGCTTTGAATTTCTTTTAAAAATAATTTAATTAATAATTTCTAAAACTTTTCTCAGCAAACCCAAGATCTTCTCACAGCACACTAGTGTGCTGTGGCACACCAGTTGAAAATCGCCCCTCTAAAGCTTCTGTTCTTCATTCTCAAGTATCTATCACACAGAACTATTAGGAGAATTAAATAACATTAGTGCTTAATATATAATAAGTTAAAGCTCTAATAAAACTAGTACCATATATGATAGTCTGTATTATGTATTCTATAATTATTAATAATATTATTACCACCATGGAAGTCATAATAACTTCACTTAATAAACGATATTCAGTGTTAAAAATGTGAATTTCCTAGGTGAATACAGAAATGGCTGTCGGGTGGATAATTTGGCTTAGTTTTCTAACACTCATTAGAAAAAGCTGTTTTCCAAACATTAAGAGACAAGCACAACAAGACCCTCCTTGGAGAGTGGGCATGTGTTTAGTTGACTGTTTTCACAGACAGATGTCTAATTTAACATTCCTCTGCTCGGAGGAGGAGCTCACAGACAGCGAGCCCATGTTTTCTTTTAATAGTGACTGTAGCCATTGCCATAAATACAGCATCAGGGCAGCAAAGCACAAGAACTGGCCAGTACTCACATCTGATTGACGCCCAACTCCCCCGTGCACAGATGAGCCTCCATGCACAGATGAGCCTCCTAAAGGTTTGCCAGACTATAAAGGCCCCTTTAGGGGATAGGAATACCTTCTCCTGGCCATTCTTTTCAGTAAGAGAAAGCATAAAATGCTATTTGAATTTGATCTTTGTAGAAAGAAAAAGGCAAAGCAAAGGGAATTTGGGAAAATCACTAATCTGTTCCAGGATTCTTTCTCTGATTGATGATTGTGACACTATTTGGGGTGGATTTTTAAAAGACATGACTCACCAGCACACCTCCCCTAAACATAAACCTCATTAGATCACAGGTAGGATGAACAATTCCTAAACAACTGAAAGTGTGTACAAAACACAGGCCAGCTGAGATGGTGGAGGCAGATTGTGAATCAGTTTCTCCTTGGCAGCTGGGTGTGGAAAGTGTGGCTCCTTACATCTGGGGAGTTCAGAGCACTTTGCAAACAATTAACTAAGTTTCCAAACACTGAATAAGCAAGTGGTCTTCTGTGATTTACAGAGACTTAACTAAATTGCTTTTACTTCTTATAGAAGTTGCTAACTTTCCAACAGTAATGGAAACTTGAATGAAAACTTAAATTGAAGAGAATGTTTTGCAGGGTCATAGTGGCTCATGCCTATAATCCTACCACTTATGGGAGGCTAAGGCAGGTGCATTGCTTGAGTTCAGGAGTTCTAGTCTGAACAGAACTAGACCCATCTCTGGCAACGCCTGTAGCTCCATCTGCAGGGCACTGGCCACATACACCTACGGTGGCGGGTTCGAACGCAGCCTGGGCCTGCTAAGCAACAATGACAACTACAACCTCCCTCCCCCCCCAATAAAAAAATAGCCGGGTGCTGTGGTGGGTGCCTGTAGTCTCCTACCACTTTTGGGAGGCTTAGGCAAGAGAATCACTTAAGCCAAAGAGTTTGAGGTTGCTGTGTGCTGTGATGCCACGGCACTCTACCCAGGGTGACAGCTTGAGACTCTGTCTCAAAAAAAAAAAAAAAGAACAAGACCCATCTCTACTAAAAATAGAAAATAAATAGCTGGGCATGGTGGTGCATAGCTGTAGCCCCAGCTACTTGAGAGGCTGAGGCAAGAGGATCTCTTAAACCCAAGAGTTTGAGGTTGCTGTGAACTATAACGCCATAGCACTCTAGCCTAGCATGATAGAGTAAGACTATGTCTCAAAAAAGAAAGAATCATTTCTCTCTCCTTACTATATACTATCTGAAAACTAAAAAACAATCTTAAAAAAGAACAACAAAGATAATCACTCTGTGATTCTCCCCCTTTCTTTACACATTAAATAAATTTGTATGTCGTTTCTCCAGCTAAAAATATTGAAATATATGCCCTCCCAATCATAAAAGTTGAAAGTGAAGTTGTAGCATGAATTACCCAGCCTAACCTACTGTCAGCACCCAGAGACACCAGCAGAGCGCCCTCCTGTCTTTTCACAGTTTTTAGTAGTATCACAGGGAACACTGGGAGACAAAGACCTGAAACTGTGACATGTCAGTAGGCTCCCCTGGATGTTCCCTGCAACCCTCCAAACAAAATTGGAAGACGAGAACAATGGAAAGGAAACTGGTGGTGTGCGCTGCTCTCAATGTGCTGTCCTCAGTAGCCCCTTCTCTTACACATGTATTGCATTAATTAGGAAAGGGAGAATTGAATAGAAAAACAAAATCTTTTTACTCACCAACAGTAAAAAGCAGAACAGACGTAACAGTCCTTGAGAATAATTTGGCAATGGACCCATTTAGCATGGCAGACTTTTTGGTACAAAGATAATACAGACTCTTTTATTGACTGAATTTGAGAGCTTCAAATTAATTTGCATCCCATTCAGCCTGGCATCTTATCTGGTTAAAAAGTATTAAGCCCAACACAAACTGTCTTGAAATGGTAATCTGATCATTACCTAAAATCAATCTGGGTTCATAACATGGTGAAGTCCAGTTATAGAGTCATCAGAATACTCAGTTCATTCATTCTTCCATCTCATAAGCATTTGTGGATGTAGTTGGAGATGTGATGAAGAAGGGCTGCCTGACTGCTGGAGGAACCATAACTCCCCACGTGCTAGAATTGGACGCTCCCCAGAGACAACCTGCATCCAGAACAAAATTGCCATCCTAAGAGGGTTCAGGGAAGTTCCAGAGCAGCTAACAGGGCCTCAGTTAAAAAACAGAGAAAGAGTTCCCTGTTCCTGGATGCCTACAGGAGAGAGAAAGGATGTGTGGCAAACAATTCATTGTCTACACAAACCACAAACGCACACCTTCCTTCATCTTTTTCTAATAGAATGAATTTTAATCAGGAGGTGGAGAAAGATGCTTTACGCAGCACATGTGGACTGTCCTATGATAAGCAAGCTGGACCATTGTAGCCAGTGAGATGT
Source organism: Loris lydekkerianus (assembly GCA_963574355.1). Taxonomy (NCBI): domain Eukaryota; kingdom Metazoa; phylum Chordata; class Mammalia; order Primates; family Lorisidae; genus Loris; species Loris lydekkerianus. Next base: position 1,230 of record CAUYPK010091633.1, on the reverse strand, counting down.
TAGTGAACACCTTCTGTGAGGTTTCTGCGAAAACCTTTCTTAGAATTTTTTTTTAAATTAAGACAATCTCACTTTGTCACCCTCAGTACAGTGCTGTGGCGTATTAGCTCACAGCAAGCTTGGGCTCATGCAGTTCTCTTGCCTCAGCCTCCCTAGTAGCTGGGACTACAACACCCGCCACAACACCTGGCTATTTTTGTTTGTTTGTTTAGCAGGCCTGGACTGGCTTCAGACCCACCCTCTGAGACTGTGAGGAAAGGAATAAGAAACCTCCAGAGCCACCGAGCCCACGGCAACACCACGACCCTCAGCCTCCTTGCTATTATGGATTAGGTATTCTTGTTACTTGTATCTAAAACAAGTTCCTTGATTCCTTCCTATTGACAAAGGAATCTTGTGAATTTTTAGAACAGGACCCTTGGTATTACAAAACTGTTAGAGAGATCTGTTTGAAATGTCTAACAAAGTTCCTGATTCCTGAAGGCATATCCATGATCCCTAAGATATTTGAAACTCTAGGAGGATGAGGATGGAAGTTAATTCCTCTTGGAGAAGAGAAGGACCCATTAATTAATTCTGTGATACCCTCACCAAAGGCATTCTTTAGCAGGATTCTGTGAAAATCTGAAAAGTGTCTGTGCCAGAACTGAAGCCTCCAGGGATATTGTTACTAATACTGAGATCAGAATAAAAAGTAAGTTAGAGAGAGTAAAGGTCCCCCATAGAGAACTGTAGACAGAAACCTTGGATCACATACACAATCATTTGGGGATCACCTCTCCTTCCTCCCCTTCCACAAAAGAATACCACTTTTAATGAATTATTCACTTCACTATGGTAGCCAATTTTCCTTTTCCATTTTTCCAGCACATCTAAACTGTTGGAATGATGAAGACTGTGCCTACTGTACTAGGAACTTAATAGGCAACTCAAAGGGTGTGTTCACCTAGGAGAGAGGAGGTAGGGCCTAGCCGTGAAGCCAAGGAGCACTCACAGCAGGTGCCTGGGTTCTACCACAGATCCAACTCTCGTGTTTTGCTGTCTTGCGCCCCAGTTTTCTCATCTATTAGGTTGTTTCAAAGGTTTTGTCCGTTTTAATGTCATGTGTTTTTGTAGCTCCATATCTCAATAAATATTTATTCTACTGTGTCGTGGTATATACTGATCGATGGAGAATTTTGTACTCTGTACATTGATGCTGTTCATTTTTTTCTACTTTTAATTTTTTTT
>CAUYPK010091631.1:0-13571 GCA_963574355.1 Loris lydekkerianus | reverse complement strand
TTTACCTCTTTCATGTTTACATGGATGGAGCTGGAACATATTCTTCTTAGCAAAGTATCTCAGGAATGGAAGAAAAAGTATCCAATATACTCAGCTCTACTATGAAGCTAAATTATAGCTTTCACATGAAGGCTATAACCCAACTATAACACAAGACTATGGGGAAAGGGCCAAGGAAGGGGAAGGGAGGGGGGAGGTTATGGTGGAGGGAGGGTAATGGATGGGGCCACATCTACGGTGCATCTTAGAATGGGTACAGGCGAAACTTACTAAATGCAGAATACAAATGCCTAAATACAGTAACTAAAAAATGCCATGAAGGCTACATCAAACAGTTTGATGAGAATATTTCAGATGCAATGGCTGAATAGATGGAGCAGCAGGTGGCAGCTGGGACAGAGGGCAGACACAGGGACATGCACACCCTTTTCCTATCCACTAATGAAGAGGCACCTAACCCTAGCTGCACATTAGAATTACCAGGGAGATGGGTGGCGACTGTGGCTCAAAGGAGTTGGGCACAGTCCCCATATGCTGGAGGGGGTGGGTTCAAACACAGCCCCGGCCAAAAACAGAAAAAAAAAAAAAAATTACCAGGGAACTTTAAAAATGCCAGGGTCCTGGGCCCTTCCCCAAACATTCTTTTTGAATTAGTTCATTTCTCTCCACTTTGACCATCTGTTTCCAAAAAGCAAGGAGCACTGGGAAAAGAGGCAGCTGAGTGTAGAGAAAAGAAGGTGGGCTTCGGGACCACAAAGTTCAGAGTTCTAGCCCCATCTCTGCCTCTGATTAGCTGTGTGGCCTCAGGCTAATACACGAATCCCCCTGAGCCACAGGGTCCTCGTCCATAACATGTGTTTCCCTCCTACAGGTGGCTGAGGATCACTAATCAAAAATGTGAACTATTCAGCTTGGCACAGGAAACCTAGGAGGTATATGAGAGAAGGGGCTGTTCTGCCTCTGATTCACAACAGGTGGGCTGGCCTAAGGACCCCCCCCAGCCCAGCATACCTGGGGAGTTCAGATGTGTGAGAGAGAGGGAGGGGAAGCCTGGCCCCACAGACACTGGCAGCCTGGGATCCACAGTCCTGCTTCTGAGACTATTCTGCTTCCAACTGAGAATGCCTGGCTCCTGGCTCAATGGGCTTTGTCCCAGAGATGTAATTTCTATTTTCATTCCATGCGACATTTAATGAAATGGCTTTCAGACACCACGCAATGTGTCTGAGTTATGAAACCACAGCTTCTGGATCCTCAGTGTGGCTTGCAGTAAGAGGGTCCCTCTTGTTGCTTCAGGAGCTGCCCCAAGTCTCTTGAGGCCGGCAGGTCAATGCCCAGAGAACCTCCACTAGGAGTCTCCGGCGTTGCCCAGACCTGACACCTGGTGCCCTCATCATGTCCCGCTGCACCCTGACAGAAGCTTCTACCTGGGCTCCTGCCTCGATCTCACTCTCCCCAGTCCAGCACTGTTCACACTGCAAATCAAAAATATTCAGGAAGACAGGAAATCAATGGCAAAGACTACAAACAGCATTTTAAAAGGACAAAAGAAACAGAATAGGATAAGGATGCACTGCACACAGCAAAGGCACAGTGGCTCATGGTGCCCAGGCTGTAAGTGTGCATGCTAGGTCTCCATGTGAAATAAATCTGAATGAGTTTAAACAGCATCATTCTAATCCTCCAAGTTAAAACTTGGGAGAGTTTCAGGACCTGGCCACACCAACTCCAAACACACTGAGCCCCTGGCTTCTGCAAACTCTGCTACAGGTTCTTCCACACCTGCCTGGAATGTAAGGGGCACCCTCCTCTCTCACTCCTCTCCCCTCCCTTTACTCCCCCCAGACTCCTACCTATCCTTCACACAGCAAGGAAAGGCCACCTCCTCCTGGATGCCTTTCCTGATTCTCCATCAGGCTTAGGAGCTCCTGCCTCTGCACACACACTACACTTTGCACTCTTTGCACAAGTTGCCATCCCTGCCAGCCTGTGTGGTCATTATTTGTTTTCATGCTACCCCCCCACTCCCTGCCCTAATCCACCTGCAGAGCTGGACTTCCCTCGGTGTTCCACCACTTACTAAGAGCAGGTGCAAGCTAACACCGGGGCCTCAGGTAAGTCACCCCCTCCACTGCCAACCCTGCCTAGGCAAAAATGACCTCCTGGGTTCTATAGAAGCAAAGATATAAATTCGTATTTCTTAAAGCCTCCCGTTCAAAAGGAAGTTGAAGCCTTATAATTTCTCGACAACTTGGCTATTAAAAATAGGAATTCCACCCACACACCGGAACAGCTTGTCGGGATCCTTGAAGGGCCAGAATCGTAAGGTCACACACATGTTTGGGACTAAGAAAACTGCTGGGCCCAAAAGCTAAACAGTGTAGGGAGGAGGCAGCTGTCTGCAGCTGGAGCCACAGCACAGGGACCCCAGAAGTCTTAAGAAACCCAGGGATGCCAAGTGGCCCTCTGCCAACCGCTGCATAAAACTCATTGCCCCCCATATCATGTGACCATCTGCACAAGCACGGGTTCCAGAGAAACTGAAAAATAAATAAATTGTACATTAGCAAGTAGATCTGAGACCTCATCTCTGACTTTGGTAGAGCCCGAGGAGATGCTGCCAGCTGATGCCACCTCCTCCCACTTCCAGTCCTTAAAGCAGAGCACAGGCCTGACCCAGCACTGGGGTGCCCTGAGAATTCAGCCTTCTTTGCAGTTTCCTGGCCCTAAGGCCTGAAACTCCAGCTACCAGCCATCCCTCTGGGCTACAAGATGGTCCCCAGGAGGCCCTGTGAGTGAACAATGACAGCCAGATGGACGTGTATTCAGCCAGCACCTACAGCCACTTGCCAGGCATGTGGTCTGAGAGGGCCAAGGAAAGCAGGGAAGGAAGTGGGGGGAGGAAGCAGCCCCGCTAACTGACCACCACTCTGGGGACTGGGGTTCCAGTCACAATCTCCACTAGCTCCTATAGTGTGACCCTCACATTACCATGCCAGACACCACAGCTCCCCAGTGGGACACTCATTCATTCAATAGATGGAGAGAATCCAGAGTATCCCACCCCACCAGGGGACAGCAGACCCCATCCCTGCCCTGAGGAGACTCACAATGGGCAATGGGGTGTCAGAAGTAAACAAATACAAATACAATTCTGTATGATAAATGCTGGCAGGCCATGAAGGCACAGACACGGGGCCCCTAACCTGGCCCCACTGGGCCTGGGAAGGTCCTTAGAGAAGGTGGCCTCTAAGTTGAGATCTGGAAGATCATGAGCAGGTGGACAGGTGCCAAGAGCAAGGCAGAAGGGAAAAGCTGGAAGGTGCATGCTTGAAAAGCTCACGTTCAGGGAGGTGGGTTGGCAGGGTGAAGTCCAGGAGGCTTGCCAGAGCCTTTCTGATGTCACTGTGCTGCATAAAGCCCCCATCCTGGTCTGATGTGCTGAGATACCATCCTGGATCCTATGTAAGCAATGTATGGAAGGAGGGTGAATGGGGGATGGGGGAGCCAGACCCATAGTGGGATATAGCCAGATTGACCACTGGAATGGACACTGGATCACAGGACAGTGCTGCTTGTGGTGAGGAGTAAGGGACACAGGAAGGTGGGAGGCTACCCCACCTGGCCACACACAGAACAGCAAAGGTTGGCAAGGCCTGGATTTCAGACCTGGAACCTGGGGTCTGGAGACGCCATTTCCTAAGCTAGGAAACAGCAGGTGACAGTCATGCTCACTACCTCCATAGCTGGCCTCTGCTCCCCACTGTGCATGTCACCATCACCTCTCACCTGGACAGAGGCATCAGCCTCCTGTGTCCACTAGAATAGCCCAATTGGTATCTGACATACAGACATAGGAGAGCCTCTTTCAAGACTTAAGAATTCCAACTTGGCGCCTGTAGCTCAAGCGGCTAAGGCACCAGCCACATACACCAGAGCTGGAGGGTTCAAATCCAGCCCAGGCCCACCAAACAACAATGACAACTATAACCAAAAATAGCCCGGCACTGTGGCAGGTGCCTGTAACCCCAGCTACTTGGGAGGCTGAGGCAAGAGGATCGCTTAAGCCCAAGAGTTTGTGGTTGTTGTGAGCAGTGACGCCACAGCAGTCTACCCAGGATGACAGCTTGAGACTCAGTCTCAAAAAAAGACTTAATAATCCAAATCCAAACTGCTTACCTGGGCCTATCTACAAGGCCCTAGACGATCCGCCAACCTCCACCCCACTGACGCAACCCCATCTCCCAGCCCTCCTCTGCTCTGACTGTACAAAGACAAAGTTCCTGCGCAGGGCCTTTGCACACACCCCGCCCTCTTACTGAGGACTAACCACAGCATCTGTCCCCACCTCCTACAGTTCCCTCTCCCTGCTGGAGAGTGCAGAGCCATTGCTCTTCTTTCTCCTCCTCCTCCTCCTCTCTGCTTTCCATGTCTTCAGAGTACTGCCACCCTATGACTTAGGATGCTCTCAGTGGATGGGTGGTTTCCATCTTCTCACCAGAGTCCCACTTCCATGAGGGCCGGGGCTTCATCTGCTGTGTGCTCCATGGTCCCCCAGCACCTAGAACAGAATACACGCAACAGCAGGGCTCCCAGTGAGTGTGTGCTGAGCCAACCTGATCCCCGCCTCACTCCGTTACCCCTCCTCCCCAGCGGGTGCTGTCTATTTCTGGCACCTGCAACAGCCCCACAACACCACCTGCTTCTTCCTTTCCAGCAAGAACTCCTTCCTCCTCTCCCTTCCCTCTTCTCAGGGCTAAATGTACCCTCCTCCTGCAACCTTGGAACCATTAAGCTCTTAAGCATCAGGCCCCCTTCATCCTATCACAATCAGTAATATTCACTATCTCCTGTGTGCCCAGGCCTCTGCTGGCAGGGACCGTGAATGGGATGAAAAAAATGGATGTACCCATGAGGGGACAGCACACTGATATGAGGGCCATCATCCCAGCTCAACCCAAGCCTAAGACACATGCCACTGAACATGGCTGGGTGGCACCAACTCTCTGAAGCTCTGAGCAGGTCACTGGAGGCAGGGGTAGATGGACTTAACCTGAGTCTCAGGACACCCAGCCCATCAACAGCAAAGCTAGACTTGGCTGGGCCCATCAGGCTGGAACCCAGAAGTCTCTGAGCAGAAGAGAATCAGCATTGCCCTCACTAGCTAACCCTTCTGGATAGAAGCAACTGGCTCCCAGCTGCCAACGAGATGCCAGGCCTTCTAAACAACTTTCAGGGCAACTGCAAAATAGTTCGGAGACACATGTATCACAACTCATGTTTGCACAGGGCAGGTGCAGGTGAGATGCAGCCAAGTGTACCAGCCCTCGCCTCCCCGGGCACTTCCTCCAGAGCCCAAGCCCAGGGCACAAGCTCCCTCTTTTTGAGCCCTCCTGGGTCTGGGAACAGCCATCTGCCTGGCAGGTACTAGGTTGTAACTGTGCTCATCAGTATTTATTACAAGAACATTGCAGGAAAATTAAAACAAAACAGAAAGAACAGCTCTCACTCCCACCACTCAGACACTTTCAATTCTCCACGTGCGATACCTGCTGTCTCCATCCACATGCACCACAGCCACAGTGTACCTGTCATTTTATGCTCTGCTATTTCCATTTATCACTATTCTGTACACAGCTAGTTCTCCATGTGGTCACATGGCCCTCACAGTTGTCTACAATGACAATAATGAGCTCTGCACAGCAGCAATACCTGCTAACTCAGGCCTGGCCTCCCACCAACCACTCACTGCCTCCCCACTCCCTGGCTCTGCCCTGTATCCCTCAAGAACAAGGTCAGGCCTCACTCAGGCCATCAAACACTTTCTGTAAAGATCCAAATAGAAAATTCAGACCATGGCACTTTAAGTCTGTGTTGTCCATGGCAAAGGCACAAATATATAGCTGTGTCCCAGCAAAACTACTTATGGGCCCTGAAATTTGAATTTCCTAGAATCTTCAAGTGTCACAAAACATTCCTTTGATTTTGATTTTTTTTTTTTTTTTGAGACAGAGTCTCACTTTGTTGCCCTTGGTAGAGTGCCATGGTGTCATAGCTCAAAGCAAGCTCAAACTCTTGGGCTCAGGCGATCCTTTTGCCTACACCTCCCAAGTAGCAGGAACTACGGTGCCCGCCACAACACCTGGCTATTTTTAGAAGTGGTGTCTCACTCTTGCTCAGGCTGGTCATGTACCAGTAATCTCAGGTGATCTACCTGCCTGGCCTCCCAGAGTGCTAGGATTACAGGTGTGAGCCACCACACCCCACCCTGACATTCCTTTATGTGTGGGATCTTAGCTCACTCATAGTGATTACAGCAACCTCAAACTCTTGGGTTCAAGTGATGCTCTTGCTTCAGCCTCCCAAGTAGCTGGGACTACATGTGCCCACCACAAAGCTCAGCTGTTTTAGAGACAGGGTCTCCCTCTGGTTTAGGCTGGTCTTGAACCTGTGAGCTCAAGCAATCTACCCACCTAGACCACTCAAGTGCTGGCATTTAAAAAACATTCTTAGCAGCTCAGCACCCATAGCACAGTGGTTATAGAGCCAGCCATATACACCGAGGGTGGCGGCCTGGGCCAGCTAAACAGTAACAACTCAACAAAAAATAACCGGGTGTTGTGGCAGGCGCCTGTGGTCCCCGTTACTTGGGAGGCTGAGGCAAGAGAATCGCCTAAGCCCAGTAGTTGGAGGTTGCTGAGAGCTGTGTGACACCACTGGCACTCTACCGAGGGCAATAAAGTGAGACTCTGTCTCTACAAAAATAAATGTTTGGTATTTTTTGTTTGTTTTGTTTTTTGAGACAGAGCCTCAAGCTGTCACCCTGGGTAGTACCGTGACATCACCGCTCACAGCAACCTCCAACTCCTGGGTTTAGGCGATTCTCTTGTCTCAGCCTCCCAAGTAGCTAGCTGGGACCACAGGTGCCTGCCACAACGCCTGGCTATTTTTTTTGGTTGCAGCTGTCATCATTGTTTGGCGGCCCTGGCTGAATTCGAACCCACCAGCTCAGTTGTATGTGGTTGGCACCTTACCCATTTGAGCCACAGGCGCCAAGCCTACAAAAATAAATGAATAAAATAAAAATATTCTTAGCTCCTGGTCAGTACAAAACCAGGCAACAGCCGAGACCTGGTTCACAGGCTAAGTTCTAACCCTGGCCTTATGCAATTTTGCTAGGTTGACATTAGAGGATCCAGGGCTAAAATAATGATCTAAGAAAGGTGAACGTGGACGTGAGAAACCAAAGAGGACCCAACAGAAGAATCTCATGTTCCTGAAAGTTCTAAGACTTGTTTCTAATTCTCCAGAGGCCCCAATAGCTTAGCCCTCTGGAAATTCCCCGAGACAGAGAAGCCTGTCCTGAGACCAAAGACCTGGCTCTGTGCCTCATTTTTCCTGCTGGAGGTGAACACAGGAAAGAGCAGACCCCAAATCCACTGCTCCCCCCACACACCCCACTCCCATTCAGCTTATTACCAGCTCACAGCAGCAAAGTCCCCTCTGCCAGGAATCTTTTAAGGCAAAGTGGTCCACATTGGCAGGAAAGAATAGACATCAAACTTTCTTCTATAGCCTCCAACATTCTAAATGAACAAAGAAAATCCAGCCTTTGCCAGTGCTAAGTCCTGTTTAGATCAGATCTAGAGACAGAAAGTAGATCAGTGGCTGCCCAGGGCTGGGGTAGTGGGAGACAGGGAGAGATTAAGTGGGTGCTGGGTCTTTTCTGGTGGTTTGTGAGGTGGCTGCACTTAACTGTGAAGAAACTAAAAACCACTGGACATGTTTAATGGGTACACTGGATGGTTTATGGACTTTACATCAGTGCAATTGTTCCCAAACCGCCAGGCACGACCTGCACATTCAATTCCCACAAGCTCATTTAGCTGGGCCATTACTCTGTGTAAACCAAGGCATATAGACGGTCTCCAAAGACACCATTAGTTCTCAAAAGGGAGAAGATAGTTTCTTTGGCCTTTGCTGTGGTCATCCTTGCACTAATAGGAACCATGAGCTCTTTGTGGCACTGAAATGCCCTTCAGCAACTGACATGGGAGGTTAGGGCTAGAGAGCCTAAGGTAAGGCCAGCATGGCTCTAGGACCTGTTCCCAGCCTTCTAAAGCTAATCCCTCCTCTGCTCAGTCCTGGGGGCCACTAGAGGCTGGACTCCCCTACAGTGGAGCCCTCACCCAGAAGCAGCTGTTGTTCTAGGGCTTTCTGGAAACAGCCAGACCTTCCAGTTTCCTACCTGCAAGGCCAGCCACTGCTCTCCACTCACCCTGTTCCTAAACCTGGGTTAGGATTTAGCAAGGCAGTGACCTATAGGCCTGTGATCCCTACTGGAAGAGCCTCCAGTCATAAGCCTGAGCTGGCATTGTACAGACTACAGGGATCCTGGACCCTGTCTGTGTGGGACTTGCATGGCCGTGTGGGAGAGCTCAGTCCCCCCCCCCCCCCGAAGGAAAGAGGGACAAAACATGAGCAGCAGGAAAGAGGTGGGATGCCCGTTTTCTCATCAAAGGGCATGTGCAATAAAGGGGCAAGAGTGTGACTAGGCTCAACTTGGCCAACCTAGGGTCATGTGCCAACTGGCTACTAGTTATTGTGGAGTTATGAGAACTCCCTGACACCCTTGGTGATGCCTGTAAAGGAGTGACCATCTCTGCACCAGGACAGCTGACATCAGTGCAGATCAGATGAATTTTGTGGATTCTGGTCAGGTAGGACCCTGCTGAATGCGGCAGGAAAATCAACCACATCCCATTACGAGTGTATTGGCCAAGGGAAAAGTCTGAAATGTGGACAGATTTGATAAATGACATGAGGTGATGACTGTTTCTCTGTGCATCAGGTTTCCTTTGTCCAGTGTGGGCTCTACTCAGGTGGGCCAGTCCTTCTGCAGCAGCAGCAGACCATCTACCCACCAATCCCAGGGCCAGGAGAAAAAGGACCTTCCCTCCCCCATCCCCACAGCATAAAGCCAGCCCTAGGTCTGGCGGAGGTGGCAGGAGCTGGGTTCTGAGCTGTGTCTGGGCACTTCTGAGGACAACAGGGGTCAGCTAATGGCCTTTGGGGAGAGTAAGCCTCTTCAAGGCCATACCCATTCGGGAGGCACCTACTGTGGTTCCACCTAATTCAGAGGTTCCAGAGTGGTCTTCTCCAGGTCACTGGCAGCCATAGCCTTCAAACTCACAGGGCCACCCACACCCAGAAGGACCTGCCATCTCCACTGCAGTGTGTACAGAGAATGTCTCGATTTTTTTTTTTTTTTTGGCATATGAAAGTTATTGTGTTTTCACAAAATTTATGAGCTTGGTCGTTCTTTCTTGCCTTTGTGAAGGGCCAAAAGAGAGACATTAGCTACTTTGACAACCTTAAAGCAGACTCCAGGAATATCATCAACAGCATGACCTTTTTGACCAAATCCAGCAACCAGAACGTCATCATTTTCCTCAATAAAGTTTAAGTAACCATCGTTGGGTACAAATGCTGTGATTTTCTTGCCATTCTTGATCAGCTGGACCCTGACACACTTCCTAATGGCAGAATTTGGCTGTTTGGTTTCAACCTACTTTTTCCAACACAATCCCCTTTGTGTGGGAAGCACCTCCAAAAGGGTTGGTCTTTAGGGCTGTGCCCAGATGGGCCTTCTTGTACTGTTTATCATGCCACTTCTGGTCTCGTCTGTGACTACAGAGCTTCCTAGCAGTTTGGAGCCCACAACACTTGCCCATGCTGCCGGCACTGGGGGCCTACGCCTCATGATTTTTTTTAACTGGTGTTATCCCAGCCTCAACCCCACCTCCATCCCACTGTTGGTCCCCAGGCTACAATATACCCAACTATGGAACATACACCACTCATTTGTTAAGTCCATTCAATCACATTCAGACCCTTCTAGGCTGCCCCCCCAGAACAACACCTTGGTGGTCCTGACAAGGGAGAACAGAATAGCTCCCACTTCTGGAGAGGATATGAGCTTCCAAGCAACCACATAAAGATGAATTTCTGCAATTGGCTTAAAAGCAGATCCAGGAACCATGCAAAGGACCAGGGGAGGAAAATGAGTGAATAGTGACTAGGGAAGATAGGGTCAAAGACCACAATTAGACACTGCCCCTCTGGTCACTGAGCCCAAACTGCCTCCCTGGGGAGGCAGGACTATGAGGTAACACCCAGACAGTGCAAGAGCTCATGCCATCTGCAGCAGTTATCCCCTTGTACTTTAGAGCACTAACTTTCTAGTCTTTTTGCTTTAAAGCACTTACAGCGTCTAGCTAGCATTCTTCTACTAAACCTGAAGTTCCTCTATTAACTGGTCAGTCTATTTTTTGTGTTTGGATAGTCTTATTATGTTGCCCTCGGTAGAGTGCTGTGTCATCACAGATCACAACAACCTCCAACTCTTGGGTTTAAGAGATTCTCTTGCCTCAGCCTCCCAAGTAGCTGGAACTACAGGTGCCCACCACAACACCCGGCTATTTTTGTTGTCATTGTTGTTTAGCTGGTCCAGGCCAGGTTTGAACCTGCCGCCCTCAGTGCATGTGGCCAGCCCCGTAACCACTGTGCTACAGGTACCAAGCCTGGTTAGTCTATTTGTATTCATTATGCTTAACTGGCTTTGATACACAAGTTATCTTACCCCATGCTTTCCATTTATCTTTTTTCTCCTTTAAAGCTGTGGTGGGGACTGGTATCACACAGGTGGTCTGCAGGCAATAGTGGTTGCTTCCCATCTCACATCACTGCCTGAGCTCTACCTCCTGTCACATCCCCCACCTCCATGAAACCAGTCCCTGTCCCCATCACACAGATCACCACCTGAGGCCCACCTCCTGCCAGATCCCCCCCATCCCATGGAAAAGTTGTCTTCAATGAAACTGGTCCCTGGTGCCAGTAGGTTGGTACTGCCCTTTTAGAGACAGGGCCTCATTCTGCTTGTCATCCAGACTGCCATCAGTGGAGTAATAATCACTGTTCACAACACTGAACTCCCAGCTTCATGTGGTCCTCTTGCCTAAGCCTCTGGAGTAGGTGACATTACAGGAAGCATACCCAGCTTCCATTTGGTTTTGATCAAGTCACCGAGGGCCTACCAACATCTCTGCTCTCCACCCTTCGTCTTAATGCTTTACTTCCTAAGATTATTTATCTTACTTCTGAATAATAGTTTAGCCCAATAATTACAGCATTTAAGATATGGTTCCATAATCTTGTAGCTTCTGCTGCTGTTGAAATTTTCTTAGTGGGATTGTTCCTTTGCAGGGAATATGCCTGTGGACATTTAACATTCCTTTCATTCCTGTGAACTTCATCAACCAATGTCCATCACATCCTACAAGTTTCACTTGAGTCTAGGTATCAATTTTCACTGATCTGACCTGGGATTCCTTCAGAGTGGCAGATTCTAAAGATGAGTCAGTTCTAGAAAAATCATTGGTCATTACCTCTTTGAACACTGCCTATCCATTCCTTCTGCTCTTAAAACCCCCTTTTTTTTTTTTTGAGACAGTCTCACTATGTCATCTTCAGTAGAATGCCATGGTGTCACAACTCGCAGCAACCTCCAACTCTTGGGCTTAAGAGATTCTCTTGCCTCAGCCTCCCAAGTAGCTGGGACTACAGGTGTCCGCTACAACACCCAGTTATTTTTTGCTAGTTGTCATTATTGTTTATCAGGCCCAGTCTGAGTTCGAACCCACCAGCCCCAGGTGTATATGACTAGTGCCCTAACTATGGGCACTGAGCCAAAAAACTCCCTTTAAAAATATGTACTATCGGCTGGGTGTGGTGGCTCACACCTGTAATCCCAGCACTTTGGGAGGCCGAGGCGGGTAGATTGCCTGAGCTACAGCAAGACCCTCATCTCTAAAAATAGCTGGGCATTGTGGGGGGCACCTATAGTCCCAGCTACTCAGGAAGCTGAGACAAGAGAATTGCTTGAGCTTAGGAGTTTGAGGTTGTTGTGAACTATGACTCCATAGCACTCTATCAAGGGTGACAAAGTTAGACTGTCTAAAAAAAAAAAAATACTATCATTTTGTCTTTTCTTATTTCCTACCTCCTTATGGATAATTCCTTCAAACATAATCTTCAAGTTCACAAGTTCATTCCTTAGCTGTTATCTGACCCTGTATCCCCTCCAGAAATGGCAAGACACCACAGATGTGTTCCCTGTAGGTCCAGATGAACACCAGGAGGGTCCCCTCTGCACTTGTCATTGAACAGGTCAAGCCACCCAAACCCCCTTCCCCTAAGCCACAGTCACTAGTTGACAAGGAGTGGGCCTGTCTTGCTAAGCAGAGTCAAGCCTTCATCAGGCTCTCCAGACCAACATTGGCAAGGCCACTGATCTTCCCAAAATGTATTAATATCAGCTCCCAGTGCACAAGTATTAACACGTGCCCATTTGGTTCCTGCTTTACTAAGGAACCAGTCCTTTGCTTGTGTCAGAGGCCATGGCAGTGCCTGGCAGGCAGAGGCAAAAGGTTTTCACAGGTCTGCTCTTGGCAGCCAGGTCTGGCCACTGCACCTGGACAGGGCCCCAACTGTGCGCACACAATGAGACACAATCCTCAAATAAGCATGTCTAAAGCTTGCACAAATTAGGAAACATCTGACTAAAACTGAGTTAGACTGCCTTTTCCAAAAGTGGGATCCAGGCATTAGCAGATTTTTTAAATTCACTAGGTAATTATAAGGCACACTCAGGGCTAAAAGCCCACTGGGCTATCCTATCCATAATCTTCCAGGGTAATCGTTTAAACCACAGGCTCCCTGGTTTGTAGGTCTGGTGTGAGGGCCATGAGTAGTGAGCAGCATTATATGTGTATCTAACTGCCTTGGTGGTGTGAACACATAAGCCAGCTTCAGGGCACCCCTTGTGCAGCATGAGAGACTTGTTCCATAAAACATGGGCAGCCTATATAGCTGGGGAGAACATGCCCCCTCCCCCTGCAGAAAGGTCACCTATTCCATGAGGCCTCTCCTAGATCATCCCCAACCTGCCACAGAAGTCTGAGGCTCCTTCCAGATTTTGGCTCTGTAACTCCCATCACCACCTAACCCTTCAATCTACACCCGTTTTCCTCTCTAGGACTAAACCTGAGTTCCACAGTGGGGTGACTGCTCCTCTGGGCTCATTGGTTCGTCTCTATACAGAGAACAGCACGTATGACAGCTGCCATTTGTTAGATGGCCAAGGAACTGAATGACAGTGGTGTATGTGACACACAGGAATAAATGGTTTGGGAATCGACAGGTATCATGACCTGTCACAGGCTTGAAGGTAGGTGGGATTCCTGTGTCTCAAAGGAGTAGGAAGCTGGTCCCATATGCCAGAGGTGATGGGTTCAAACCCAGCTCTGGCCAAAAACTACAAACATTTTGAGTCAGGAAAGGACACTTGAAGAGAGACCAATCCAAACTCATAGGTTTCTCCAGTTCATTTAGAAGTCAGCATCCAAGGTAAAAGAATTCTCTGTTGGACTTGACATCACTCCCATCCTCTGATATTCGCCTACCCTCTTCTCAAAGAAGTTAGTCTTTCCTTCCAGTGAAATATTCTCCAT
>CAUYPK010091630.1:0-41500 GCA_963574355.1 Loris lydekkerianus | reverse complement strand
AAATTTCTTCAACATATGAATGTCATTAAAGTATTTAATTTCTCCATCATAAATTAAACTTAGTTTAGCTGGACACAGGATCTGGGGTTGAAAGTTATATTGCTTTAGGAGATTAAAAGTCGATGACCACCCTCTTCTGGCTTGAAAAGTTTCAGCAGAGAGATCTGAAGTCATTCTAATATTCTTCCCTTTGTAGGTAATGGATTTCTTACGTCTGGCTGCTTTCAGAATTTTCTCCTTCATATTAACTTTAGTGAAGTTAATTATGATATGCCTCAATCTTATTTGGATTGAGTTGTGCTGGGGTTCTGAAACTACTATCTGAATTTCAGAATCTCTTGGCATGTCTGGAAAATTCTCTTTCATAATTTCATGGAGAAGGGCCTCTGTGCCTTGCGAGACCACTTCATCACTTTCAGGGATTTCAATGAGGCAAATATTAGCCTTCTTCAAATTATGCTTGTATCCTTGGGGTCACAGCTTGCCTCAGTGGGGTTGATGGGCGTTCTTCAACCTTCTCTCTTGGTGCAGCTCTAATCCACCAGGTTACTTGCTAAATTTATGTCCTTTAACTCTCCTTCTGGACGGGAGCCTCTCTGGAAAGCTAACTTCAGTCAGCCATCTTGTCTCTGCCCTGTACTGCCATTTCAATCTGTGCTGCCAGTGCTTCCGTTATTACGAGAAGGATGTCAGGTTCATTAAGTTGGACTATGTAATCTTCCTAGAATGGATTATCCAGGAGGTCACAGTGAAAGAAACCATACTGACTCTTTGTACATAAAATAAACATATTTTTAAAAATGACCAGTCTGGCGTCTCATTCCCTTAGGACAGTGGTTCTCAACCTGTGGGTAGAGACCCACAGGAACTGTATTAAAGGGCCACCACTTTAGGAAGGTTGAGAACCACTGCCTTAGGATAAGACTATCCATAGGACAATAAGCATAGGACAATGGGTGTTAAAATGTTCTTTCTCATAGGAAACTAGGGTAAGGGGCCCTCTCTTTGTCCTGCTTTAGACGTATTCCCCCCACCCCCACCCAAATTAATGCACAGAAGGAATAAGTGGAGTCTCTAGAATGAGAAAGTGGAGGCCACACAAATCACACTGCAGCCTGGCTTTGACTGACTTCCCTGTGTGGTCACGCCTGTGCTTTCAGCCACCTTCTGTGGAAGTCCTGCCTCCCTTCCTCCCTTCAGAACAGCATGACCCCATGTCACTGAGGCTACAGTAACTTGCCAGACTTAGCCAATCACAACTGGCTGCTCTTGATGCTGGACCAAAGTGTAGGTCACCCTTTGGGCCAAAGACTTTGCCTGGACATTTTAAGCCAGAGCTAAAGAGGGAAGCCCTTTAATTTTCACTGCTGAATTTGGGAAACATAAGTCAAGAGCAGGCAGCAGCCACAGCCCCATTTGTGTAGAAAGTCCCATCTGAGGTAGGGGAAAGTGGAACAGACCCACAGAGAGACTTCTAGCAACTTCTGGTTGCTACCTCCCCAACCCTCACCCCTGCATTTCCAGATTTCATGAGCAAGTACAGCCCCTTTTTGCCAAGGTTAGTTGTAGCTGGTTTCTGTTGCTTACAGCCTTGAGTCCTGGCTGGTACAGAAAGTGCCCTGTCCAAGGTTCCCACCTTGTTAATGGCTGGGCTGAAACAAAAACCCAGAGCCTCTGATCCCACCTTTTCAGCTCACGAGTGACTGTGCGATCTCAGGTCACAGCCCTGCTTTGGGCTGGATATAGTGTGGGACCCCATGATCACAAAGGAGTCTCAAGAAATAAAAATTGGCTAGAGGCTGCAGTGGGGATAGAGGTTGTCCCAGGCAGGTTCCACTCTGCAGTCCCCCATGCATCAGGCAGTGTGCAGAGCTGAAGCCCTGGACACTCATGCTTCCTACTGGGCTTTGACAAAGGCTGTGGCCACATAAGCACTGGAGGGGATGGCCTGGGCAGGGATGTGAGACGAGGTGCCAAGGGCCAGATTGCACAGAAGCCGTGAGGCAGGCCTGTCTACTGGAATTGGAAGACTGCGTCATCTTGCCTCCGGTACCAGCTGTTTCTCTGTTCTGTGATTGATGTGATTCACAGGTACTTCTTAAGTCACAAATGAAATGCGCCCACGGCATGAAAAATATGACTTTTATGACATCAAGCATTTTCATTGGAGGAAGTTTCATTTGGGGAGAAAAAGGCGGCCTTCTGCAACTGGCTAGAAAAGGCTCTGAGAGCAGGTCACAGTGGCCATACACATCTTAATGAATGGTTGTGGTGGGCTGGATGCTGTCGGTGGGAGCTGGCAAGATGCCCAACTTCACTGCACAAGCCTTTGCACCAGCCACGCTAGTGACTCCATAAGCGTGTCCTGTGTGAAGGGCATGGGCCTCCACGAAGAGCTCTCGGCATCCTAGTAAGTACCATTCTCTTGTCATACTTTCTAAGTGAAAGACTTAATCTGCATGGGAAAATTGGGTTTTTGCTAAGTATTCTGGGATCCAGAGTTATGGTCATTTGTGCTCCAAAAGAAGAGGAGATTGAAGCCTTAAATGAACCGTTTCAAAAGCTAGATGATCCAGTGAAAAAATAAAGCATTTTTTATAGACACTTAAAACACCTCTACACTTATAATCATTATGGCCTTGATACTAATTTTTGTGGTGGGTCCTAGGCATAGACAGACAAACATCCTCATGTATATAACAATTTGGTCTGTAATCAGAGCATTTTCTGTGTCCTGTGTGAAGGGCCTGGGCATCGCTATCAAGGAGTTTTTTGCTAGGAAACCCATGTTGCGGTGTCCTCTGGCCTGGTTTCTGCTGCTAAGCTTTGTCATCTGTGTGAGCACCCAGGTCAATTACCTGAGCATGGCCCAGGACATATTCAACATGTGATTCATGACGCCAACATATTATGTGTTCTTTACAACATCAGTTTTAACTTTTGTTGTTGTTGTTGCACTTTTTGGCCAGGGTCGGGTTTGAACTCACCACCTCTGTCATGTGGGTCTGGCACCCTGCTCCTTGAGCCACAGGCACTGCCCTAAGCTTTAACTTATTCAGCTACTCTTTTTAAGGAGTGGCAAGATACGCCTGCCAATGATGTTATTGGTACTTTGGCTCCTTTACAATCATTGTAGGGATGTCCTTGTTGCATGCCTTTAAAAATGTCAGCTTTAGTCCAGCAAGTCTGCCTGTGTCTTTTCAAAAAGACAAGAAAGCATTGAAGGGCAATTTGTCTAATATGTATGAAGTTCTTAATAATAATTAAGAAAGCTTAACTTGTGGAATCAAACACAATGGTGAAAATATCTCCCAAAAAAATGGAAACCTGGAATCTTTTTAAGAAAGATATAAGTAAACTGTCAGTCTATAATTCTATTATAAAGTGAATTTAAATAACAGAATGTGTCTGAAAAAGCATTTTCCTCAAATAATGTTGTTTAAAGACAATCTTTTTTTTGCATCATATACAAGGTTTTAATGGTATAAGGTAGGTGTTTTTAGTTTGACATTCTTTTTTATCATGTATCTAATTTTGTTATTAAATCATAAAGAGGTAGATCATGTATACATTAATGCATTTATGGGGTACAATGTGCTGATTTCATATACAATTTGGAATGCTTATATCATATTGGTTAATATATATCTCACCTCATTTACTTAATTATTGTGATAAGACATTTATACTCTATACTTAATAGATCCAACATGTACCCTTGCATTATGCACCATAGATGTGATCCCACCATTCACCCTCCCTCCATCTGAGCTTCTCCCTTCCCTCCCATCTCCCCTCCTTCACCCTGGGCCATAGTTCTGATCTATTCTTCAAATGAAAGTGTGAGTGATTGTAAATTGGTTTCATAATAGTACTGAGTACATTGGATACTTTTTCCTCCATTCTTGAGATACTTTACTAAGTAGGATAATCTTTTCTAAGGTTTGAAGGTAATGAAAGTCTGAAATGTACATTTATCATCCCTGCTCCACAAATCCCTGACCATATATTCATGAAAGAACAAAATCATCATCCCAGTACTTGATCCTGTGATTTACCTTACCTATAAAAAAAAGTCTATTGATTTTATTTGGTTTTAAAGCAATGAAAAAGGAGAGAGCAAAATAAAAAGAAATAGAAGACCTGAGGATGGAAAAAGAGGGAGTGACAGAGAAAAGAGCAGCTGCTGGGGAAAAAAAATGCCAAAAAGTACAATTAATCTTGATTTCCCATTAGAGGTTGGCAAGTATGAAAATTATCAGGAGCTCTGAGACAGACTAACCTCATCAATGGTATATAACTGAAAATTTAGATTTCAGAATGTGCAGCCCCAAACTGAGCTTGTGGAGCATCAGAAAACCCAGATTGAGAAAAGTCAACAGCAGTGGCTCAAGTTGATGCAGCTGGAAATAGCAGAGGGCTTCCAGTCCTTTCTTACTCTGTGAACAGAATGTTGCCTGGAACACACAGGTCATTAGCCATGTCCTGGAAATTCTGTGGCTCAGAGATTTCCATTCTTCCCATCAAGGGTGATGACAAAGACCTAGAGGTTCTAAGTCATTTGTGGGGGAAGCAGCTTCATGGTGGGCTCAGTTGTATAGCCTGGTACTGCAGTGTTCCTGGAAGCTCAGTCCTGAGTGCATTTCTCCAGCCCTCCCAACCCATCTGGGAGTTAGCCAAGGTCTCCTAGTACATTCCTTTTCTGCTTAAATTAGTAGATTCTGTTGCTTGCAACTGAGAACCATAATATGTTGGTGTCTGTGGGGTAGAACGGAGGTTGGTGTGGAAGAAATTGCCAACCACATGACAGGAACTATACATGGCATGACCTTGTGGATCATTTCCTAAGAAGCCATAGAAGAGATTCTGCTGCCATCACTGAGAGAGAAACTCCAGTCAGTGATGTTCCACAACCTGTCCCAAACCACCCAGAAATTAGCAGAGCCCTGATCAAAATTCAAAGTCTGAATCCAAAGCCTATGCTCTTTCTTCTGCTCCCAAGCTCTCACATGTACATTTAACAATTCACTTCATTAAGAAGGCAGTTTTCAGGCCAGCTATGGTAGCTCACGCCTATAATCCTGGCACTCTGGGAGGCTGAGGCAGGTGGATTGCTTGAGTTCAGGAGTTTGAGACCAGCCTGAGCAAGAGTGAGACCCTGTCTCTACTAAAAATGGAAGAAAAAAAAAATTTTTTTTTTGAGGCATGAGGATCACTTGAGCCCAAGAGTTTGAAGTTGCTGTGAGCTATGATGCCATAGCACTCTACCTAGGGTGATAAAGTGAAACTCTGTCTCCAAAAAAAAAAAAAAAAAATGCAATTTTCATTGCATTTAAGATCCAAGAAATGTCCAAGACATTCCCATCTCTACATGGCCTCCCTGAGTTACATCCCTGGTGTTCCACTTCCCTCAGGACAGTGAAGGTCTCGTGTCTGCTAGACCCTGCTGGGCCAGAACCCTACTACCTTTCCAGTCTTGTCCTAGATCACTCTCCCCCAAATCACAAAGCTCCTCACACTGGCCTTCTTTCATTTCCTAGGACATTACGAGCTCTTTCATATCTTCTGGTTTAGCTTTGTATCTGCAGGGCCAGTACTAAACCTGACACTTCCTAAGTGCTCAGTAATTCTTTATTGAATGAATGAATGAGTGATTCCTCTGAGGGGGCTACTGTATTGAATTTTATACTATAGCAGAAGGAGTTTGAAAGAACTCTAATTCTACTTCCTAAAAGTCCATGGCTAGGCTTGGTGCCTGCAGTCAGTAGTTAGGATGCTATCCACATGCTCCGGGGCTGCTGGGCTCAAACCAGGCCAGGGCCTGCTAAACAACAATGACAACAATAACAAAAAAAATAGCCAGACATTGTGGCGGGCACCTGCAGCCCCAGCTACTTGGGAGGCTGAGACAAGAGTTTGAGGTTGCTCACTTAAGCCCAAGAGTTTGAGGTTGCTGTGAGCTGTGATGCCATTGCCCTCTACCAAGGGCAACATAGTAAGACTCTGTCTCAAAACAAAAAACAAACAAATAACAACAACAAAAAACTCCATGGCTAAAGTGCTATGAGGTACAGAATCAGGCCATTTTTCCTTAGTGTAAGATGAAAAGACAGAGAGAGGCAAAATGCAAAGATCCATTGGGACTCTTCAGAAGGATCTCAATAGTCATGCCCATCAGGTTAATTCCTTTGGATACTCTCCAGTGGCCTCAAGCTCCAGTATTGCTGGAGAGGTAAGGATTGATGGGAAAGGGTCCCAAGGCACTCTCACTAGAGAAGTCCCTTAGAGCACCATGTTCACAAGTGTGTGCATGTGAATATGTGCAGGGATACACTTGGAGTATTTCAAACTCAAGTTTGAAGGTCTTCAAACTTCATGGGTAGATGACAATCCTTTAGAAAAGTGGAAAGGAGATGAACAGGTAGAAAACTTAACTGCTGAAAGGTTCAGAGAATGCTGTGTAGTGTTTCTCAAGGAGCCTTTGATGGAGCCATGTCCTCAACCAGCATAGTTTGTGTCTAAGATATTTCAGAGACCTCATTTGGGTATCAAATGAGGGTGATCTGTCTGGATTCATCCTCACCCCTTTTCACTCCCATTCCTTTGGCAGTGGTGATGATTACTTTGCATCATCACAATTACATAACCCATTTTGCTTCTTTTGTGATGATTTCATCTAAAATTCACAGACTCTTTGGAGATGAATAGATGGTTTATTTGCTTTCTTACCAAGTAAAATGTGTAGGATAAATCGATCTAAAAATCACAAAATACTTTAGTGACCTTCTGATTTGGTATCTTCTAATTTTAAAGGATGGGAAAACTATCCCAGAAAAAGGAAATAGTTTGCCCTGCTGACGGAAGCAAGCATGGAACTCAGGTGTCCCAATGCCCAGTCCAGGTCTCTTGTCACAGAGCCACATTCCAGCCACCTAGGACCACAGACTTGATTTACACCACAACCTGTCTCCAGCCTGAGCTCCCCACCACAAGGGGTTCTGGACATGCCCCTTACCTCACACGTTGACTTCAGCAACACCAGCCCATTGGTTGTCCTGCCATTGAGCCCAGGTCTTCCATTGTTAATCATCTTTGAAAAGAGTTTAACATCTGCTGCAGGGAAATTTACTGGCCTCAAGTTACCGGCTATAATTTTGGTCATTTGGGGGAAATAATGATGCTATAGTCGTCACTTTCCAAATGTTGCAGCAACCTGATCCAAATCAAGAAACCTCCTAATAAATCAGCTCAAAAAAATAGCATCAATTTCTAGCCTCAGTGCTTAGAATGTTGCAGCTCTGAATCAGTGTCTGGGCTGGAGAAAGCATCCAATTCAGAGTCTCTAGATTTTAATAATAGCTGCCATTGTTCAAAGAGGGATTCATAACCCTCAATGGACACCGGCCAAACATCATAAGCCAGACTCTGTATTTATGTATGTTTGGATGTACTAAGTGCTTGACAGTTTTTCTGAGTGGGTCTTTTAATGTGGAAGCTACCCAGATCTCCAAGCCATAGTTCTGCTTGTGATATCACCCTAGACAAAGCCCTTCCTGCTGACAAGACTTTTATAAGTCTGCTTTGGCCCCTGATTTATGTACATATAGCTGGGATCGTTGTACATCATGACATTGGTCATTAATAGTAGAAGTAGCTGACTCCCATTGACTGTTTGCTCTGGGCTAGGAGCCAATCCTTTGATTCATGTAATCCTCAGAACAACCCTATGAGACAGGTACTACTGTCACGTTCATGTTCCAAAAGAGACAACTGAGGCACACAGTGGGTAAGTGACTAGCCCAAAATTAGTAATCAGAAGAGCTCAGGTTTGAACTCAATTAGTCTGGCTCCAGAGACCCTCCTCTCTTTTTTTTTTTTTTTAAACAGATTTACTGATATATAATTCACATGCCATATAATTCAAATAGCAAATGGTTGTCTTTTTATTCTTGAGTTGTAAGAGTTTCTTTTATGTTTTAGACATAAGTCTCTCAGATAAATAATTTGCAAATATTTTCTCCCATTCTGTGGATTTTCTTTTCAGTTTCTCTTAAAGTGTACAGTTTGGTGACGTTTTTTAATATATTCACAAAGTTGTGCAATTATCATCTCTATCTAATCCAGCACATTGCATCCCAAATGAAACCCTATGCATATTTGCAGACATTTCCAATTCCCCCCTTCTCCCAGCCCCTAGAAATCACTAATCTAATTTAGGTCTCTATGAATTTGCCTATTCTGGACATTTCATATAAATGGCGGCACGCAATATGTGACCTTTTGTGTCTGGCTTCTCTCACTTAGCATAATGTTTTTCAGGTTTATCCTTGTTGGAGCACATATCAGTACTTCATTACTTCTTATGGCCAAATAATATCCCATTGTACAGATACACCATATTTTGTTTATCCGTTGATTAGTTGATGAGCATTTGGATTATTTCCATTTGGGGGCCTTTATAAATAATGCTACCATAAATGTTCATTCCTGTATAGGTTTCTGTGTACACATATGTTTTCCTTTCTCTTGGGTATGCAGCTAGGAGTGAAATGACTGAATCACATGTTAACTCTACATTGAACTTTTAAAGTAACTGCCAAAGTCTTTTTCAAAATAGCTACACCATTTTACATCCCCGCCAGGAATGCAAGAGGGGTCCAATTTCTCCATATCCTCACCAACACTATTTTCTATTGTTTTGATTATGACCCATCATAGTGGACTTGGGTGGTATGTCCTTGTGGTTCTGATTTGCATTTCCTTAATGACCAATGATGTTGAGCTTCTTGTCATATGTTTATTGGCCTTTTGTATATATTATATATATATTGTTTTCCTTTGGAGAGATCTCTATTCAAATCTTTTGCTCATTAAAAAAAGTTTGTGTTTTTATTTTTGAGTTGCAAGAGTTTGCTTAACAAACTCTAATTCTGGACATAAAACTCTAATCAGATAAATAATTTGAAAATGTTTTTTCCCATTCTGTGCATTTTCTTTTCAGTTCTTTGTAGTGTCTTTTGAAGCACAGAAGTTTTACTTTTTGAGAGATCCAATTTATCTATTTTTTTTTTCTTTTGTTGCTTACAGGTCTGACTTGGCCAAATCCAAGGCCACAAAGATTTGCTCCTACCTACAACTCTGTAGATTTTAAACTTTTAGGTTTTATATTTGGGTCTATGATCTTTTTTGAGTTAATTTTTGATGTAGCGAGGGTTAGAGGCCCAACTTCATTCTTCTGCATGTGACTATCCAGTTGTCAAGGCGCCATTTGTTGAAAAGATTATTCTTTCCCCACTGACTGGTCCTGGTACCACAGAGTCCTCTCTTGACTACTTTACTCAACTGCCTGTCAAAGAGCTATTGAATGACTAAGGCCTGTGTGTGTGTGTGTGTGTGTGTGTGTGTGTGTGTACTACAAAAAAATAGAAGCTAACCAAAGCTGTGACAAAATGTTGGCCTCTTCTGAGCTTAAATCATCAGACATCTGAAAGTCTAAAGAGTAAGGATCATGAAATAAGACCAAGGCCAGATTACCCATCAGACTTCCAAAGGCTAAAACACATCAATAAAAAAGAGATAGTAGAGATTTGAAAAATGAAACTCCCCAGGGAAGAAGGAAGACAACTCCTTGAGAAAAATGTGCTGTTAAACCAGCCAATGTCCTCTGGTCACACATAGGTAGGATCCAGTGTTCTCTGCCCAAGACATATCTGAACGAACATATAAAACCAAGTGGAGGTAGCCAGTGGTGAGGCTGGAGTTTTAGATCTGGGATGACTGTCTCAGTCTTTTCTCTGAGATGTTAGGGTTAGTCTTTTCTCTGTCACAACTGTTAATCAATAACTTCCTGCCTGTCAGAACAGACTCAGCCCCACCTCTGACTCAGGGACTCGTGTGCAGCTCTTAGAGTTGACAGGCTGTGATTTTACTGCCCTTCCCCTTCCACAAACATTTCTTTAGCCTCAGCCTCAGAAGGTGCCCTGATATCATCCAGTTAGTAACTTATTTCTGCTTTTCCAAAGATAGTACACCACATATGAGGGGTGTTTAGGTAACTCAGAAAGCTATTACTTTCAGAAACGATTCCTTTGGGGAGCATTCCTTTGGTGATGTCATGTTAAGGCAGGGATTCTCAACTGGTGTACTGTGGCACACAGGTGTGCCGTGAAAGGATCTTAGGGATGTCACGAACACTTTTATACATCATTAATCAAATTATTTTCAAAAGAAGTTTGAAGCACAGTTTATTCTATGTTTTTTACTCTTTTGTTTTGATCAACAAAATTTAAGTGTGACAAAAAAGTTTAACTATAGGTTCAAGTGTGCCATGAGATAAAAAAAAAAAAAGGGTGGAAAAACACCGTTTAAGGAAAACATAATACAAAATGGAACTTACTTAGTACTTCTCACTCCCCAACGGGCTTGTATAAGTTAGAGTAAGTAACACCAGTTGTTGCAACAAGCGCTCCCCTAAATTACAAAAGTGTAACTCAGTAAAAGATCATTTATGTCTCCCATAAAGTCTAATGCAAATGTCCTTGGCCAGTGAGCAGCCTTCCATGTGGTCATTCAGTGACCAGGATCCTTCCACCTTGTGTCTCTGCCATACTCTCAGGACTCTAACTCCTATGGGTCTTCACCAGCAAATGGGAAGGAGCAGGCTGGGAATCCTCAGTTACCGTTTATGGCAAGGCCTGAGTGACATGCTTTAGCCACATTCTATTGGCCAGAACTGAGTCACACAGACACAGCTAACTCAAAAGAGGGTAGGAGACAAGACCTCCTATGCCCAGAAGATAAAGGAAATGTATTTTGGTGAACATGTAGCAGTCTCTGTTGGCAACTACAAACATGCAGAATTCAGCCAACATAATGACAAAACCTTTATGATGCTTCTAAGCTGTTCTAGCACCCTTCCTCTGAGCTCAGAAAGGTTCCTCTGGTCACCTGCCTTCATCAAGGGTGACCAGATCCATTTTGAACAGGGCTCCGAGGCCAGTCTGGGAGCCAGGCAGTGAGGTGAAGCTGGGCAGGATCCTTTCTTTCCACAACAGTTCAAGGTTGTCAAACAAGAATTCTTCAAATACCTGAACTTGGTCAAAAGTCAAGAAAGGTTCCGAGAGCCTGGCCTTGATGCAGAAGATTAAGGTTGAATGTATAGGCTGAGAGGGTGGGGCCCAGGGAGATCAGAAAAACAATTGGGTCATTCCAGAGGGCTGAGTGCAAAGGCAAAGCCAGATGTGTGGCTATGCAGTCCGAGGGTAATTTGTCAATCTGGCAGCACTTCTTTCCAGAGGTCTGGGAGGCACATATAGCAGAAGTCACATTTCCAATGCATCCCCCAACAGCAATCCCTCTTGCCTGCGATGCAGGCTGCCTGTGCTGGGATCTACAAGATGCTATCAGATTTTCCTACCTGAGAGTCCTCTACCGTGTCCCCAAGACTTGAGAATAACATCCCAGCTGTCTCTATGACAAGCTTTGGAAAAACTGAAGAGAGACTGGACAGGAGGAAGCTCCATGAGCCAGGTCCCGAGGCCAGGTCTGTGAGGAAGTAAGGGAGAGAACAGCTCTTCCTCCTCTGGGGCTCCTGTTTTCTCAGCCACCTCCAGCAGTGCCTCCTTTCTGTCTCGGCTCGGTGAGAATTATGGCATTGCTATTATTACCTCAGCCCTATGTCCAGGGCTTGATGGCTGCTGCCCTGGCAGCTCCAGCTCAGAGGGGAGCCAACTGCAATGACAGTAAAACAAAGTCCTTGGCAGCTGAAGGCCTCTCACTTGCACACTGGGGCTGACGAACGGATTACGAAGCCAGCCCTGACTCCAGCTCCTTGGGAAGTCTTGGAGCTGGCCCATTGCCTCCCTTCCTCCCCCCAGCCTCTGGGTCCAAAGGCATTTTCCATCCCAGCTGGGAAGGCTGTGACAGGCTCAGAAAGGCTCACTCTATCGACCTTGAGAAATGAATCTCAAGCCTTGGCCAGGTGTCCAGGGCATCTTTGGGAAGAAAAGCAAATGCATCTGCTGTGAATCGGCTGGCTTTGTCAGTCAACCAACCAAACAGGCAGCATTCAGAGAAACCACTGCATGCAAGGGCACGGCTCAAGACTCGGGCATTCAGTGCATCTTTCTGAAGCACCTGCTGGGTGTCAGGCACTATGCTAGGTGTGGGGATGCATGGACAAAAGAGACAGAAAGCCTTGCCCTCTTGGGAGCTTATATTGTCAGGACAGAGATGAAAACAGAATAAATAAGTGTGAGTTAGAAGGAAATGAGGTGCTGTGCAGACTCGGGATGGGGAGTGAAGGAGGCGGGAGAAGGTTTCAAATGAGTGGTCAGGGAAGGACTCGCTAGAGAAGGTGACACTGAAACCAAGACTTGAAGAAGGGGAAAGGTCAAAACATAAACCCCCAAATAACCCATTTTCCAGAGTTTACTGAAACAGTGGATGGCACATGAAGCACCACACTGAGAGGTGGGGGGCATTTGGAGGAGGAAACCACTGTGACTCAAAAAGGGGGTGACCCCCTTGAACTTGCTCCCTGAGAGCACTTCATGGCTTGAAACCTGGGTGAAATGCCCAAGACAGGCAGTGAGCAGAAATATAAGAAAAGAGTAGGACAAAGGCACATGAGAGCGGAGTAGGGGATACCTGGGGGAGGCGGCATTCTAACAGGTGCAGCCCACAGAACAGAAATATCGGGAGAGGTTTAGCAGGCTGAGCCCATGGGAAATCTCCCTTCTGCCCACTTAAAAGGCTACTAGGAACCTCAGATCTGTTGATTGTTCTCCTAAGACCAAGCTCTCTACACCAGAGACCCTCTACCAGGCGTCCTCAAACTTTTTAAACAGGGGGCCAATTCACTGTCCCTCAGACCATTGGAGGGCCGGACTATAGTTTAAAAATAAAAACTATGAACAAATTCCTATGCACACTGCACATATCTTATTTTGAAGTAAAAAAAACAAAACAGGAACAAATACAATCACATCACCTCATGTGGCCCACAGGCCGCGGTTTGAGGACCCCTGCGACCAAACCTGCCTGCCCATCAATATCATCTGGTTTTTAATAATATGGCTTCCTGGGGCCCTTTCTGGACCCATAAATCAGAATCTGTGTTTTTGAAAGCTGTCCAGGTGGTTCCAAAGACTAGCAGGGTTTGGAGTCCACTGTTCCGACCCTACAATTTTATACCCTTTTTGCCTAAATCATTTCGGAGGCAACACAGGTGGTAGGAGACACACAGCAGGGGTTTGCCCCCTGGGTGATCAGTGCCCCACTGAAGTGTGTGTCACTTTCCACTAAGAAAGAGAGCCCCTCGGGAACAGGGATTGTATCTTAACTTTTCTATATGGGAATGCAGGCTTCTGAAACATAAGAGGCACTGATAAATACGTTCTGAATTGAACCGAGCTGAGCCTGGTTCCACCAGGTACTATCCATCTGGCTGCGGTCATGGTATTTAACCTCCAGGCCTTCAGTCTACATCTATAAAATGGGTACGGCAATTCCTGCCTTTCTTGTTTCACAGGATTTCTGAGAGGCCCAAAATAAGACAACTTGTATACATGCAAAAGCAGTCTGACAAATAAATGCCCAGGAGAGAGGAAGCTTGACAGAGATGATCCAACACAGATCATCTTAAAGCCTTATTTTACTTTGGAATGCTTCCAATGAGTAGGTTTACTTTCCTGAATTTTTTCTTTTGTTTTAACTAAAATTCATACTGGCAAAAAAACTTACTATGTGTCAGACACTATTTGACAGCAGAAGCCCACAAACAAATAAGACATAGTCCATACTGTCACCAGGACCAAATTCAAACTGGGAGGAGCAAACACGTGGACCAGGAACTCTGATGAAGCAAGTGGAATGAGGATTATGGCAAAGGCTTCGCTTCTAGGCCTGAGGTAATGAGCGAAAGAAAACCTCCAAGAGTTCACATAGAGAGCACACAGTGAGCAGACGAAGGCAATGAGATAGGAAACAGAGAAAACAGATCATTTTAGACCGGCAAGTCAAGTGACATGACCAGAGTGAGGAGCAGGTGCGAAAGATGTGGGGGAGAGGTTGAGAGTGGTGATCAGGCTAGAAGGTGGCACCCAGCCATCCTTCTCTCCTGGTACTCCTGCCTGTGTGGAACGTCCTCCCCTTGAGAGTGGATTGGACCTAGTAACTTCTACCAATAGACCATGTGTGGCAAAAGTAAAGAAAAATCACTTCCAAGATTAGGTTGCAAAAATGTGGCGGCTTCCTTCGTGGGCATTCCCTCCTGCTCTCTCACTGGCTCACTCTGACAGAAGCCACTGCTGGGTTGTGAGCTGCCCTGTAGAGACACCTATATGTGGAGGAGCTGATATCTCTGGGCAGCAGTGAGCAAGTAGATGAGTCACTCAGTCCAATAGCCTGTGAGGAACTGAATCAATCACGTGAATGAGCTCACACTGGGTCCTCAACCTGCAGAGCCTTCAGAAGATCCTCAGCCCAGCTTGACTGCAGCCTAAGGTGACCCTGATTCATGATCCACAGAAACCATGAGGTAATAAATACTTGTTATTTTAAGCCAGTAGGTTTGGGGGCAATTTGTTACCCAGCAGTGTATAACCAATTCAGGTAGCCATCAGAATTTTGAAGCATGAGAATGAGAATCAAACCTATTTTTTAACAACTATGTTGACCCAGCAATGAGAGTCCTTTGCAGGAATCCTGGTGAGACCCTGGGAGCATGAACAAGGCAGTAGCAGAGGGAACAGAGAAGAATGAATGAGAGATACTGAGAGGTAGTCTTGTCAGGAATGGGTTCCAAGAGTTCAGATCACCCATTCATCTGGTTACTCAAATCAAAAACCTCAAAGTTGTCATTGATCACTAGTGCCCTTAAACCCCCACATTCAACCCCCAGCAAATTTCTTCTCTACCTTTTCTCCCTTCCCTAGACTATATCCACATGAGAGCCATGTCACCTCCCCACTCACAATCCAGCAAAGATTTCTCACTACACTTAGGATAAAATAAAATCCAAAGTCCTTCCATACCCTATAAGTTCCTATGATCTGGCTTCTGGCCACTCTAAGCTCATGTCTTCCCTTGTCTCCCACTCACTCAGACCCAGATAAATAGCCCATTGCTAGCATCTCTGTTTGGAATTCTCTTCCTGCAGATGGCATGTTTGCACAGATCACTCCCTCAGTCCCTTCAGAAATGGCTTCCTGATGGGAGGCACTTAAGCTGAGAGCCTAAAGAAAAACCATGGACCTTGCAATCTTGGATGTGGGAGATTGGCCTTTAGAGCCACACCACAGGCTGCAGGATACATAACATCACCTTATGCCAGGACTGCAGGGCTGGAGCCTAGAGGCCAGAGAGAATGGAGAATATGCTTCTTGCAGGGTTAGGGATTTCATACCTGCACTGACTCTTTAAGCACCCTAGATACTTCTCACCCAGCAATGGGCTTGATACTCCTGGCAAGGCTGCAGAGTAATACATTCAGATGCTGTCTTCACACCTGCCTGGGCAGCTGAGGCAACAGAGGCACAGGGAGGCAAAGGGCCTCATCCCAGGGTTTCTTGATGGCCAGTTCAAGTGCACCCCCATCATCTCGGGTCTTTAAAACAAAGAGATCTAGACAGGAAAAAATCAGTAAATTGTAATAAGAAAATAAGAGACATGTAAAAGTACTTTGTCAATGGCTATTCATTTAATAACCATTGTAACTTAATATAGTGTGGGTTTGAAACAGTCATTCATTAAGCTGAACTTCACCAGCCACCTGCCCACCATGTGGTCAGGCACCCTGCGAGGCTGCAGCTCTTCAATCTGAGTGCCCAATATGTGCCAGCGTGAGGCCTGAGTGGTGCGAAGTGGGCCTGCTCAGTCTCAGGGCCATGGAGCGGACTTGGAGAGAGGAAGGCTTTTGTGGTCAGTTGCCTGGAGCGAGGGTGGTCCCCTCAGGTTCTCTGTTGTCTGCCCAGTGAAGAGTCTTCATGGTACTCTGCAGAGTCACTTGTTCTCCTTCTGCTCACACAGAGGCATTGCTCTGGGCTCCCAGAGAGGCCTCCTGTGGGGCACTGGAGTTGGCCTATAGGCCAAGCATCACAGGGAGTGTGGTGATGTTAGATGGCTCCATGGGCGACCTGATGAGTCAACAGTGTGCCCCTCCTCCCAGTCTTCTAACTCCTCATTTCCCTTACAGGCCACCCACAATGTGCTAGAAATGCCAGCTCTTTCATTTTTACTTTTTCCCTAAAGACAGAAGAAAAAAGACAAGGAGTTGGAAAAGCACAGGAGCCAGGTAGAGCAGCCAGCCAGGGTGGTAACCAAGCTGGGGCACAGGGTTCAGGGACAAAGGACATTCAGATTCTGGGGTGGTGGGTCCCTTTCCAGTGCTGCCATAAGTCTCTCAATCCCTCTTGGCCAGAACTGGAGGGGCTTTAAAGACCATCTTACCAACCTTTGGTTTCAAGTCAACCAATGTTGTTAGATGAACTGCCCATGTTTGTAATTAAGCTAGATTTGTTCTGGCCTTAGAGAATGGAAGAGAAAGTTGAAAAAATAGTTACCTTGGACAGAGAGCCTGGGTTTTAAAGCATTCAACCATATAATGACACCTAATCATCTACCTATGATTGGTCTACGCCTGGCTTCCTCTAGGCCAGGAGAAGCTCCTTTAGGGCAGGGGCTATTTCCAAGATTCCTCTCGTGTCATGGACACCCAGGAAATGTTGGCTCAGATCAGGCAAACAGAAGAAAAAAGCATAGCAAAGGCCCAGCAATGCACAGAATAAATGATGAGCAAACAGTCACCTCCTAACTCACATACAGCTTATTCCTGCTGACAAGTCAAAGCCAAAATTAAAAAAGCAGTGTGGTCTAGTGGAAAAGCACAGAATCATAAATAACTATAGAATATTATTAACAGTATCAAGAAACGTACAATGCATAGCATGCTATTTTGCCACAGAGCTTCTCCATCATGGCCAAAGACTGCAGCCAGGGCAGGTCCAGACCACACTGCTCCACCCAGGCCCCACCGTCTCTCCAGGAGAGGAGCTGTCACAAGGAGAGGGGCCATTCGTTCTTTCTTGCTTGAAGCCCAGGCAGTGCCCAACAAATTCAATTTCCACACTTGCCTTGAATGAAAAATAGCGTTTTTCAGTGCCTGCCTTGCATTCATTACACTCTACGGGGGATGCGAGAAGTTAGAGAAAATCATGATCTAAAATTACAGTTGATTTTTTTGAAGTCACTATGTCATTATTTTGAAATTTCAGAAGGCATTGAAAGAGGCAACGAAATTTTTTAACCCTCATAGGAAAGAGGCTAGAGTTTGAAAGGTGGAGAAATCCTACAAATGAGCCTGGTTCTGCTCAGGGCACGTTCCCACTCCTGCTCCTCCTCAAGAACACAGGTTTCCTTACTTCACCATTCTGCTTGCAGGAGTAACAAATAGTCTTCCAGCTGTATTAGGGAGTCACTTTCATCCTCCCAGTTTTATTAGATCCTCATAATAGCTCTGTGATCCTGGCAGTGCCGAAGCCCCATTTAATTCAACAAATATTCACTGAAAACTACTGTTAGTGAGGCCTAGTGCTCAATAGAAAAGCAATCTGGTGCTAACTGCAGATTTGGGAGAAGAGTCTCTCTAGTGGCCTCTCATTTCCCCATTTCCCAAAGACATGGGGTTCAGACAGGAGAAAGCTTTG
Organism: Loris lydekkerianus; assembly: GCA_963574355.1. Lineage (NCBI taxonomy): Eukaryota > Metazoa > Chordata > Mammalia > Primates > Lorisidae > Loris > Loris lydekkerianus. The sequence continues at coordinate 23,795 of CAUYPK010091630.1, read as the reverse complement.
CTCTCTGCACCTATTCAATGCCAAACCAAGACTTGAAACCAGGTCCCCCAAACTTTCACAGTCCAGTCTTCTGTCTACCACATCCCACAGCCCCTTTGGTTGTCCCCTGCTCTAGGGAGGAAAGAAGGAAAGGGAGGGAATTAACACAACTGAGCACATTGTCTGCCAGTGGCAGGCTAGGCCTTTGCTCACACGCGTGCACATACAGGGGATGGTTATAACAATTGTCTTCTGTACTTATATGGCATTTTCCTATCTGCAAGTCATTTCAGGCACCCACTCACCAAGCACTGGGAATCTTGTAACCTCTCGATGCCTCAGTCTCTTCATCTGGAAAATGGCGACAACCACACGTGCTGCCCAGGGTTGTTGCGCTGACTGGTGAGGTCGGGGCCTTATATAACATCTGTACCAACTTAGTCCCACTCATGCTTTGTGGCTATATGACACCTTCTTACCCTTACTCTGCATCTGAGTTACAGAGATGTGATGTGCCACTGCTGACTGGCAACATCGAGGTTCCTGACTCGCTGCTGAGGACCCTTTCCCAGCCCTCCTGTGGGACTAGTCTGCAGTGAGCTGGATTTGCCCTTTGTGAGAGCACAAAGGAATTCTAACAAGAAACAGTCCCAGTACCCCAGTGCCCCTACTTGGAAAGCAACCACCATTGAATTAGGCCAGGCATTCTATTTTAAAACCCCAGATTTTATTTATGAGGTTTAGGCACTTGCAGTTGCTTTTAGGGTTTGGTTATTCCTGCTGGGGCATCAGAAGAACTCTATGATTAGCCCTCTATGTACAGGGGTTCTGGCTCTCACACCCAGCATGGGCCCTCCTGACATCCTTTCACAAGTGCACCTAGCATCAGCTTGTTCCTGAGGGTAACCCCAGGCGCTCTCTTCCACAGGCTGCAGGTTGGGGTGAAGAACTCTGGAGAACCAAGGCCTCTGCTGAGCAGTGGCTCGATGCTAACCAATGTGCACAGTGATGACTACAGCCACAAAACCTCGCTGTGTTCAGCTCCATTTAGTATCAAAAATAGCCATCTTTATCATTTTCTGATTCCTTTAAAATTGGTAAGCTCAATATGATATACGCAGGATATTTCTCATTACTTAAATTCTTAACTTAAAGAAACTGATGTTCCCCCACCTTGCTGGTTTGGAGTGTATTTTGTAGTCTTTCCTTAAACTACCCTCTTTGTGGTTCCTTCTAAGTCTGTTAAATGGGTTCTTGCAAACAGGAAGTTTCTAGAGGTCAGAAAATATACATGAGATGGAGGGGATCCAGATCAAGAGGATAGCTGGCTGGTTCAGTGGAGGGGGGGCATTGGGCTCTAGTCCCAGCCTTGTCACTTTGCTGTGTGGCCTTGGGCAAGTTACTTCTCCTCTCTGAGCCTTAGTTTCCTAGTTTGTAGGAGAAGCTGCTTGCTGGAAAGGAAGCCTGAGTAACCTGCCTGCTGTGAATTCCTGTGGCAGGTGGGGTCTTTGAGAACCTGGACTCAGGAACCAAAGTGATCTAGGACTACGTCATCATTTCTCGGTGCCCGAGTAACACTGAGGTGATGATGATAAAATGTCTACTCTTTGGGTTTTATGAGGAGTATTGAATGAATACACATAAAGTGCTTGGAACAGTGTCTGGCACATGGTAAGCAGTCACAGAATTAGTTTACACTTTGGTTACTTCCACAAAATAGAAAGGGACCTCCTTGAGGCAAGGGTGTGTCTTTCTTATCTTTATATCCTCAGCACCTGATGTGGGTCCTGGCTGGTGCTGGGTGGAAAGAAAGTGAGGGGAGGAGGGAGGTTTGACTGAGGGAGGGTGAAAGGCAGGACCAGACCTACGGAGCATATGACGAGGGTACAAATCAAATCTGTCAAGTACAGAACATAGATGTTTTGGCACAATAATCAAGTAAATGAGGTGAAACCTATGTTGATTGGTTTGATCTAACCACGTCAGATTGTATTAAAAAAAAAAAAAGAAATCAGCACATTGTACCCCACATATGCATGAATGTATTCATGATCTATGTGTATTTGACTTAATAAAATAAATAAATAAATAAATAAAAATAGAACTTAAACTTAAAAAAGAAAGAAAGCTGAATTAAAATAGGAAGAAAGAGGCAGCTCTGAACCCAATATGTGAAGGGGGAGGGGGCAGCTATTCTGGGTAGTGACAAATATATTCCTCTTCGCTGTCCTTTTAAAGTAGTGGGGGAGATGTGAACCCCTCAGCCACGACCACCACCCCTCCCGCCCCACTGTGCTTCTAGAGCCAGAGGAAATCCCTACTTCCCTATTCCTGGTCTGCGATGCCCCCCCAACCCCACCCCCCCCAACTCGGCCCATCTCGATGGCCCCTAGGTCTTTTTTCCTCCCTCGGGTCATCTTCAAACTGCAGGGAAACAGTAGTCAAAAAAGAAACAGCCCTCGGCAGGCCCCCAGCCCGGCCAGTAACCCAAGCTGCAGAGAGAAAGCGGCAATTATGGTTCGGGGTTTCTCCCCCTCCTTTTCCAGCTTCTTGACTCACTTTTCATCTTTCTCCTGCCTTTTGAGGGCTCAGCACAGAGCTCCATGGCTCTGCACTGTAGGGGTGGCTGGAGGTGGGGACGCAGCCAAGCCCTCTACTTCCTCTGAGCAAGGCCCGGCCCTACCTGCCCCTCCGCTGCGCCGCCTCTCTGCAGCGCCCGGCGGGCTCGCCCCTTTCGCTGAAGGAAATTTATTAGCAGAGGCTGCGGGGAGGGCTGGGGTTACTGAGACTTCATTACTCTTACTAAATATACTATGGGACGTTTACTAGTGTCTCGTGAAGTGTGGCCATAAATCAGGGGCTCTGCGGCGCTTGTCGGAAGAAACGAGGAAAGTGCAAGTTCGCCTTGCCCTGGACCTCCAGCCTGTCCTTGTCCCAGATCAAGGCCACAGCCTACCCAGACCCGCCCCCCACCCCAAGACCGCCTGGCCCCTGGGCCAGCCACAGCCTGTCCTTGTGATCTGAACGAAAATGTCATCTGATTTCAAATCCACCCATGTCACACGCTGAATCTCTCCTGGAAATAATATTTCCTCTGCCAATTTTATTCTCTGGGCCCTGGAGACCTACAAAACTTCTGTGCAGCGTGATCCTGTTTCTAATATAAATGTATATGAAGGAAATACACCTGAAAGTTAACAGTGATTCGCTGTTGGCAGAACAATTACAGGTGATTTCTATTAACTTCTTTATACTTTCCCAAGTTTTCCACACTTTTTGAAAAATGTCTTACTTTTAGAATCAGAAAAAAATGTTGCTTTTTTTGAAAAAAAGAAAAATCAAAAAACAATCATGGGAAAATATGAATATGTTTGTACTATTCATAAAAATGTAAAACTATAAACAACCTAAGTATGTAACAGTTAGCCCACATTTCCAGAACAGAATATCACACAGGCACTCAAAATACTGGTCATATAAGAGGTGAGGAACTGCTTATGACTTAGCCCTAGCAAAAAAATAAATAAATGAAATAAAAATAAACAGGCAAAAGTGGGCATTTTTTGTATACATGTGCTGATTAGTAGTATATAAAAAGTATACATAAGAAATATTGTTGTATTAGGGTGTGGGCTTCTGGAATACTTTCTTTTTCTCTTTTCTGTTTTCCAAATTTTGTGTAGTCTGGTTAGCGTTCCTTTGTAATTTTTAAGTGTTTGTAAAAAGAAAAGAATATGCAAACCATGTCTTGGCCTCTTCCCCCCTCACTGAGCCTCACAGCACAGTACCACACACGTGCTGTCGCCCCACATTAAAACATGAGGCCCGGGGTGCCGTGGTGAGTTCAGTTCCGTTGAGACAATCTGAAACAATCAACTCCACCAATGAACTTTTTATGGAGTTTCTGACTTTGAAGCTAAGTAATGAGACTTGGCCTCCGACCAGGCCTTGAAATGTTCAAAGTGGCCTCCCCATGTCAATTAGCTAATCCTAGGCATCTGAGGTGGGCGGGTGGGCAGGCAGGCAGCGCGGCCCTGGTTGCTGGAAGATAGGAGAGGTAGGTGTCCCAGCCTGAGCCCAGGAGAAGAGTTTGAAGGTCCTGCTTCCAGCCTATGGGCAGACTTGGGGACTGGGGGATCCTTCTGATGGACCCTCCTCCCCAGCCCTTTCCTCCTATTTTCCATCTGGTGGCAAGTCTAAGGAGGGAGGTGGGTGAGGCCATTTGTGATGCTCAGGGCTCTGAGCTGGCCGCTTCCAAAGGAGTACTTCTTTAGAAATGAGAATTCTCCTGTTTGAGGGGAACTGCCTGGTCTCGAGCACCCCCTGGCTGACCAGTACGCCCAGTACCACAAGCTACAACCTCTATGCCTTAGCACATCCAAGAGGCACTGCCACTGGTCTCTGTTCAAAGAAAATCCTGGGAGTTCTTTAGCAGCTGGATACAAAGAAACTCACCCTCTTTCCTACCCAAGAATTAAAAAATAAATTGACCTATCTCAAGGAAGGATTTCTCAACCCCAGAAGAGAGGCATATTTTGCTAGGTTTGGCTTTGGGGGGGGGGGGAGGGTTATGGGCTTCCCCTCATTTTTATTTTTTGATAAAAAGTCACTCTGTCCTGACCTGGTAGGGACAGAGGCAGGTGAACTTCTAACCCACCCCAGATAATCGCTTCACTCCACATTTTGAATGGGCTTCACAGCATTTAGAATTTCAGTGGCTTTTGGTTTTGATTTTTAAAGAGAAAAAAAAAAAACTGTTGCCTTGAGGCAATGAATTCTCCTGGCAGCTACAGGGAGCCTGGCAATGTTGAGACCTTTACTGGCAGGGTTGAGAAGATGAGCTGGTTGGTTGTGGTGTGTTCAAAAGTTTAAAACAGGAAAAAAGACAGAGCGAGGGTTTGCGGGAGTGGGCCTGGGCCTGGGATGGGGGTAGGGGACCAAGACCTCCAGATCTGTGCTCCTCTCTACTGTAAATTATAAGCCTGCTTTTTTAAATTTCCTTTCCCAGAACAATGTTATTCATTCAACTCCAAAGTAAACATTGGGCTTCGATACTCAACATTTTGGGAGAACAAACTGTCCTCGTTGTCAGGGTTTTTACCTGTCAGGGGCCTGATTAAACCCATATATCTTCATGGCAGCCATCAGCAGCCACCGTGGGCTGAGGAGGGACTAGGCAGCAGCCCCCACTTCCCACAGGAGCCAGGCAGCCCCTCAGTGCCAGCCCAGGGCGAGTGAGGCTTCCCCTCTCAGGAGTCAGGCTATAGCAGGGTGTCTGTTCAGGGCTCAAGCCTGACCCTGAACCTCTGGGGCAAGGAGGAGATCCAAGGAAATGCTGAGTGCCTGGAGAACACCAGATTGGGAGGGTGTTGTCTGAGCTGCCTTCAAAGTGATAGATGTTTGTACTGGAGGAAAGTTGATGTAGGGAGGAAAGCAAGCCTCCATAGTAAATCATACGATCAGATGTCGGTGCTAAGAATATGGAAGGCCATTTCCTTTCTCCTGAGGGAAGGCCGCTTAATTAAGAGATCTCCAGGCACTTGACTTTCCTCATAAATTTTAGAGAGCTGTAAAACTCAATGTTTGTTTCTGTGTGTCTATCTGTGTGTGTGAGCGCACAGTGGACAGAGAGAACAGCTGCAGTGAGCTCCACTCAGAGCAGCACTCACACCACTGCTCAGCTCAGACCTGTCTTTTGTGCCTCAGTTTCCCCTTGTTAGGAATGGCAATAATGAGGCTGCCTCTCATATGTCTGCTTGCAGGTAAACATCAGAACCAAGTAGGGAAGCACAGTTCTCTACTGTCAATGCATGGAGGGGGAGGCGCCCACAGGGACAGAAGGGGACTGTGGACTGTGATCTGACTGCTGATATTAAGGGTGGGTGGGGGAACACTGAGCCCGGACCCAGGTCCCAGACAACAGTTTAATATATCAGGAGTCACAGCATCCATCCTTCCCAGCTCCCCCAGGGATGCCCCAGTTTCTCTGGTGAGCCTTCCTCAGAACCCCTGGCTGGCATCCAAAGTTTCCTGCTGTCCTTTAAGGAATATTTGATTTCTATAGCACAGTCTGCTTCCTTTCCAGAAGAACTCATTTCCCCTCCTGGCTTATCTGATTGTGGGTATCTCAGGGAACAACTTGTCACCTATCGTTTTCCACAGAAGTGGACATTAGCAGTTGGGGAGCTGTGGTTGGGGGGCATCCTGAGGAGCCAGTGATGCCAGGACTGGGTGGAGAAAGCCATGCTCAGGCAGGAGGCCAAGGCAAGGAAAAGCAGTCCATTCCGGAACAGCACCGGCCAAGGCAAGGTGTTGTTCACATGGAAACGAAATGCTGTGTGTGGCATTTTCCTCCATAAAGCACCTTAACTCTCCTGAGGGCCTGGTTCCCACAGCACCCCAGTGAACTGGTAAAGCCAGTGTTCTGGCTTCATGTTGTGAAGGTCACACTTGCAGAGGTCAGAAGCCCAGTCCTCAAACCCTCCTCTTCCAGGTTCTCCTCAGGTCAGGTAACAGTGTAGCCACAGCACGTAGGGAGTTACAGCTCAGAGAGGCGGGAGGGGTCTTGTGTTTTCATTTTAGGACTGCTCATGGACAGCACTGTGAGATGTGTGTGACAGATGTGTGGAGTTGCTCTGACTTCTGTGGCTCCCACCACACAAGGTGCATCTGTGGCAGTGGTTATCCCAGTGTCTGGGATAGTTGAGGTGCATTCCCAGCCTGCTTTGTTCTTTTAAGCCCTAGATTCCATTTGGTGGTGAGTGCCAGTAAGGGTCAAAGTAGATAATGTCCGAGAGCATGTGGGCATGGGGTGGGCTCTCTCAATGCATTGGTTATATTCTTCCAGAAAATGGGAATATGTGCTTAAGCTGAACAACTGACATGCTACAGCTCCACCCCAAGCTGAACTTGTTGAGGAAACAACATTAATGCTGTCACCAGGTCTGTGTGCTCCCTCCCTCAAAAATGGCAATGCCAAGGCTACAGGGAATGAAGATCAGGATGCAGAAGAGACATCTGGTGCTACAGGAAGGGAGCAAAGGACTCTAAAACATCCCAGCCCCGAGCAGGCTTTCCTTAGGTCTATGGTTCCATCTCGTCATTATCGCAATGTTACTTTTTTTCCTTTTTCGTTTCCTCAGTAATAAATATGCATTGCTTATATAATGCATAAAATAATGAAACAGTTTTATAAGAAAAGTCATGTTTGGGACACAAAAGAACCCTATTTCTTTTCCTTGCCAAAGTTACATGCATTATGTGATAGATTAACAGTATGAAAACTTATGGACAAACCCTTCTAGAGGATTGGGGGGGTCACATGGTGCATTGAACAAACATGCACTAACCATCTCAAATGCATCAGGGACTGTGCCAAGTGCCAGGGACCTAGGGATGAGTAAATCATGCCCCATGACCAACCCCACACAGCTTTAAACAAAGTCACATGTGTTCTTTACACCTTCCCCCTCCAGGATGTGTAGGAGAGTAAAGACCCAATTCCTGCCTGGCCAATGAAATGTGGTGGAGAGAGCTCTGGATGAGGAGTCAGGGGCTGGGGCATTGCAGACCTGGCTCTGCTGACTCTGGGAAAATCGTTTCCCTTCTCTGTGCCTCAGTTTTCCTATCTGTACAACAAGGGGTTGGCCTATAGGATTCTCATATTTCCCTCCAGCTGTGTGATCTTGTTATCCAAACCTCTTCTTGTCCAGATCTAATCCTGAAGCTGCCCCTGCATTCCCATCAAGTGCTGACAAGATGTAAGACTCACCTGGCTTACCTGAAAGCCACACCCAGCTTGTCTGAGCCAGTGACTTGGGCCGTGTGGCTGGATTTCCTGGTGTGGCCTTGGTCTTGGTTCAGAACCCATAGCTTTTCCAGAAGGTGAGTGGTGGTCCTATAGTCCCTCTGTCCCTGGCCCTCCTTGGACTCTCCATTCTTCCATGCAGAATGAAGGTGGAAGGGAAGAGCCCAAGTGAAAAGCGTATAAAGAAGACCTGAACACTCCCACTTTAAAGGAAATGTGAATTAAAGGCAGAGGAGGAGAAAAGCTCAAATACAACCATCGGTCACTAATTGTGAGAAAAGGTTTTCTGTATCTGGAGAGATGCCTGCTCTGAGCTGACACAATGCTCCTGAATATTTAGCACAGTGACCCTTTGAATTTACAGCCCTACTCAAATTCAATATATCTAGAGATTAGTGTGAGTGGAAAAGTCCTTCCCTGAAACACTCTATACCCCATGGTGGTGCAGTTCAAGTTCTGCTGATTTCTACTCTGCATGTTTTAGAGGCTGCCTTGACAGTTTTCGGAAGCAGCCAGCACCCCCATCCCTCTCTCTGATCCCAATGGAAATGACTTGGCCACAGCAAAATGCTCATGAGGGGCATTTAGGCTCTGTGTGGGCCCAGCCATTTTCCAGAGGCTCAGCTTCCCAGTTGGCCTCCCCCAACTCAATTTTCCAGGGACAGACCCAATATGTGCCTTTCATCCCCATGTCATTAGCACCACCTCCATTCACACTCAAATGTGACCGAGTGTAGAAGAGAAATATACAGTGACCTACCCATGAGGCAGAGTGGCCCTCCCAGAAATGAGAGTTTGGAACTCATTGTATCAAATTCAGAGATACAGACCCACCCTAAGCAAATATGTGAGTAAGGTCTTCTGGCTCCCATCTCCCAAAATTTTCAGCCACCCAACCTGAGACAAGTTCATCTCCTTCCTGGTGATAGGTATCTCTCAAATTTACCTGTTCCCACCCCCTGGACCAGTGGTTCTACAAGTGTGGTCCCCGTACCAGCAGTATCAGCATCCCTTGGGAACCTGTTAGAAATGCACACTTTTGGGTCCACTGTGGATGTCCTAGATTGGGAACTCGGGCGGCAGACCTAGCAATTCATGTTTTCAAGAATCTCCAGGAGATAAGAGAACTTCTGCCCTGCGCAATCAGAGTAGAGCTGCATTTATGCCTTTCTGTCTTCTCTTCGAGATAGAGAAGTTGAGGGCCAATGGGGGTACACTGCACCCTGAGTTCACCCGGAAATGATGTCTACCTTGCCTATGTTATATCTGACTACTCACTTTCAGGTCCTCAGGAACAAGGTATCAGCCCAGCCGGTTGAACTATCTGTGTGATCTAAGTGAAACGCTTTCTGCTCTGGGCCTTCCAGAGCAGTTTCTTCCCCAGTACAACTCAGGAGTTTTCTTAGATTATCTATAAAACCCTTCCAGGTCTGACATTCTCAAATCATATGCCAAACTGTGTGTCCATAAATCTTCCTCCAGATAATGTTCATATTTCCATGGGAGCCTTGGTGATTTGACTGAGGGAGAGCTTGGGCCACAATAAGACGATTACAGAAGAGGGTCTTCAGGTGACCCTCAAATCCATCATAGAATCAGCCTCTTAAAATTAAAAGAGGCATTAGGGCAGAGTTTGTCAACCTTAGGACCACAGACATTTGCATTCCTTGTTGTGGGAGCTGTGTATACACACTATGCATTGTCAAGTGTGTAGAAGCATCTCTGGCCCCTACCCACTAGATGCAGATAGCTCTGCCATCCCCCTCCCCGAGATGTGACAACCAAAAATATTCCCAGGGGTTATAAGTATGCCCTGGGGTATAAACCACAACTTCATAGTCTGGCTGGATGAGCACTGGCTGCTGGGTGAGCACTCCCACACTCTTTCCCTGAGTATCCTCCATTCCCTCCACAGGGAAGGAAACTGCTGTATCCTGGCTCAGTCTACAAGGGGTCAGCAGGAAGGCTCTGTGCCTCAGAAAACTGCCCCAGTGTGGCCTCTACCCAGGCCCACCCCCACAATAACTTTACCCAACCCACTCCACATTCCTGGGGTAAGTGATCCTGGCTTCACTATATAAATATATAGTAACCTTCTCATTGGGCAGAGTGGCCCTCCAAGGAACTGAGAGTTTGGAACTCACTGTATCAAATTCAGGGACACAGGCCCACACAACGCAAATATGTGAACAAGGGTAGGCCACTTTCTAATTGTGTGACCTTGTACAAACGACTCAACCTCTCAGAGCCTCACTTTTCTCATCTGTAAAGCAGGAACCATGACTCGTCCTGCGCTGGGATTGTGGTGTGCTCAGATGTGCTGCGCAGAAAGCCCCTGCCCAGATAGCGCTCAGCATTAGCATTATGACGAGACAATGGGAATGATGCTGCCATATAAATTGTTTCTTTTCTTCTGTCTCCAAATTACAATTTCATCTTCAATTCACAAGGGTAGATTTGCCCAGGAGAGGTTTTGTTTGGTTGGTCTGGATTTTTCTCCCAGTGAGCACAATGGCCCGCTGTCATTGGTGCAGGCAAAACTAGGATGCTTCTCAGCAGCTTGGGAGTTGGAGAGGATTTAGTTATATGCATCTGCCTGCCTTGGCCTAAAGAAACAGGGGAACCCTGACCCCAGACTCTGGACCTCAGGGCCAGCCAGGACATGAAGAAAGGCCCCGTTCCAGTGTAGAATAGAAGGGCCCAGGGACCTGGACACATACCAGACATCCTTTTGGAGGGGAACCAACTCTACTCAGCTCCCTGGGAATGTGGACAAAGGGTTGTCTGGCTTCCAGTTACTCCTGAGAAGCTGAAAGTTTAGATATTTATAAAGTAAAATTTCCAGATTTCTAAAAACAGTGCATCACTTAAAAACCTTTGGTAGAGAGAGAGAGACCCTGAAATAACTTGATAACTTAACATTTACTCAAAACAATCCTACAGGCCAGACTCACTGGCTTACACTCTGGAAGACTGAGGCAGGAGGATTACTTGAGTTTAGGAGTTCAAGACCAGCCTGAACAAAAACAAGACCACTTTCTCTATTAAAAATAGAAAATTAACAGGGCATTATGGCACATGCCTATAGGTCCAGCTACTTCGGAGGCTGAGGCAGAAGGATCACTTGAATCTGGAATTTGAAGTTGCTATGAGCTAGACTGAGGCCACAGCACTCTAGCCAGGGCAACAGAGTGAGATTCTGTCTCAAAAAAAAAAAAAAAAATCCTATGAAATAAATACTATGATTATCCCAGTTATATATGGAGGAAATTAAGGCACAAAGAAGTTAAATAATGGGCCCAAAGTCATGTAAGTAGAAGTGGATGGGAGGAGAGCCTAGCATAGGAGGGGTTAAGGGAGGAACTATAGGCCTTGTGCTGAATAAAAGGAGACAGAGCCAATTTTTCCACCATAACAGCAAATTGGCCCCAAATTAAGCCAATACCCAGTTCTTATTGCCTCTGCAAAGAATTAATAAACCATGACATCTTCTGAAATGGGGGAAGGCCAGCTGCTCAGTAATGTCAGAAAACTCTTTGCAAGTTGGAGATGTTCTGCCTTAGCAAGAAAAATGATCATGCCACAAACATGCAGAGAGGGGCCGCCGTTGCCTGTGCCCACTCCTGGCTCAGCTCAGAAGTGTGCCCACTGCCAGGAGACATGGCCTTGCAGTAGCCGGCTGTTGGAGCGTTAATAGCTGTGGCCTCCCAGAGAACACTCTGGAATATTTTAGGCTTATATTTTGCAGATGGTGTGCCAAGTCATTCCCTCATTCTATATATTAGATGGTTAGTTTCCTTTTTCTAGTTAAAGGATTAACTAGAATTATCAGTAATCATGAGCTTCCCCCCAAGGACAGGTCAAAGGAAATTAATGGAAACTGCAGCAATAGAGACATGGGTCAGCTCCACAAAAGGAATTCCTGACTAGGAGAATTATTCCTGGCACGGTTACTGAGGGTGGAATTAGAACCCGTCATGGATTCTAGGCAGAGCTGAAAATTCCCAGTGGCTCAGAGTAAAGGTTACAGGCAAAAAGCAGGGGAAGGAAGGGAGGCAGGTTAAATATTTCGCCATGAAAAATTTCATAAAATCAGAGCTGATTGGAGTCCTTTGGAATTTCAGCCTGATGTCACAGATGGGAACACTGTGATCAGGATGTAGGCTGTTATTTGTTGAAGCCAAGTCACAGCAAAACCAGAACCCAGGGCCTTGGTGCTCGCCATGGTTTCCCAAGCTTGACCTAGTAATGGTCACTGCTGAGGAGACTGCAGTCTTCCCTGGCTCTCAGTTTGTCGGCCTCTAAAATGAAACACTGGACTTGTCACATCACAGTGCAATAGCCTATTTGCCAGTCCACTGCCCACCCTCCCCCCCCCCCCAATCTACAGTGAGATAAGTGCCTCAATGATGCAGACCATGGCTTCCTCATCTTTGTCCTTGAGGCCCTCCACATGGCCTGACACAGAGAGGGCCCTCAGTAAGTGTTGGGGGACTGGGTAAAGTCTCAGCTCGTGTGTATACAATCTCTGGGAAGTGTTGGACAAGGACTTCCTATACCACAAGATGGTATCATTATTGCAACTGGAGGAAATAATAAATCTGGGTTCTAGGAGCTGCATCAAATATAGCAAACGCTATCTGTTCAACCTAGGTGAGGGGTGTATAAGCATTACTTGTTAGGCTATTCATTATAGGAAAAAGAATTCATTATGCTTTTCTGTTGAACGTTTAAAAAAAATTTAATGGTAACTTAAAGTTTCCTCCTAAAAAAGCACGCTCATGAAGGTCAGTTCTGGACACAGTCACATCATTCATTATATGTCATCATTCAATAGATGTCTAATTATTGTTAATGGAATGTTCCATATTCTTTGGTGGCACAAAAGTGAAGAAGACTCAGCCTCTGCCCTCAAAGAATGTGAAGAGAAATGACACTCAGGCCAACATCACCACCAAATAAGGCAGATCTCACTGTAGGGGGAGATGTGGAGAGCTGGTTTGGCCAAGCATAGCCACCTCTTTGCCAGTTCTTCCGCTGAACTTCCCTCTCCCCCTGACCAACCCACTGCACAACCATGGTCACACCACAGACACATTTGGAGACATCCAAAGGCTGGCTGATAATCAGGGACCCCTGAGGAAAGCTTGGGGCCCCTCACTGCCTCATTTCCTGCTACGGGATATTTGCACACACAATCCATGAGGTTGGAATGAAACAAAAAGGAAAATGATGGTAAGAGATGAGGGTCCAGTTTCATTCTTCTACAGGTCACCAGCCAGTTCACCCAACACCATTTATTAAATGGGGAATCTTTCCCCCAGTGAATGTTTTTGATATGCTCATCAAAGATGATAAATGATGATAAATTGGCTGGGTTCATCCCTTGGTTCTCTATTCTGTTCCAGAAATCTACCTCTCTATTTTTGTGCCAGTACCAGGCTGTTTTGATCACTATAGATTTGTAGTATATCCTGAAGTCTGGTAACATGATACCTCCTAATTTGTTTTCATTTCTGCGTAATGTATTGGCCATTTGAGGTTTTTCCTGATTCCATATAAAAAGAAACACTATTTTTTCAAGCTCTTTAATGTATGACAATGGGCTTGGTGCCCGTAGCTCAGTGGGTAGGGTGCCGGCCACATACACCAGCCTGGCGAGTTCAAACCCAGTCTGGGCCAGTTAAAAAAACAATGGCAACTGCAACAACAACAATTAAAAAAGAAACAAATAGCTGGGCATCGTGGTGGGTGCCTGTAGTCCCAGCTACTTGGGAGGCTGAGGCAAAAGAATCAATTGAGCCCAAGAGTTTGAGGTTGCTGTGAGCTGTGATGCAACAGCACTCTACCAAAGGTGACATAGTAAGACTCTGTCTCAAAATAAATAAATAAATAAAATAAAGTATGACAATGGTGCTTTAATAGGGATTGCATTAAATCTGTAGATTGCTTTGGGTAGTATAGATATTTTAATAATGTTGATTCTTCCCAAACATGAGCATTGTATGTTTTTCCATTTGTTAACATCTCAGCTATTTCTTTTCTCAGAGTTTCATAATTCTCTTCATAGAGATCGTTCATGTCCTTTGTTAGATAAATTCCAAGATATTTCATCTTCTTTGGCACTACTGTAAAAGAAAGAGAGTCCTTGACTATATTTTCAACTTGACTATTGTTGGCATATATAAAAGCTACTGATTTATAAGTATTGATTTTGTATCCTGAGACACTGCTGCATTCCTTGATCACTTCTAAGAGTTTTGTAGTTGAGTTCCTGGGGTTTCTAGGTATAGAATCATATCATCTGCAAAGAGTGAGAGTTTGATCTCCTCTGGCCCCATTTGAATACACTTGATCTCCTTCTCTGGCCTGATTGCAATGGCTAGAACTTCCATTACTAGTTGAATAGCAGTGGAGACAATAGGCATTCTTGCCTAGTTCCAGATATGAGTGTAAATGTTTTCAATTTTTCTCCATTCAGTATGATATTGGCTGTGGGTTTGCTACATATGGCCTCTATCAGTTTCAGAAATGACCCTTTTAAACCTATTTTCTTGAGTGTTCGGATCATGAAAGGGTGCTGGATATTATCAAAAGTTTTTTCTGCACCAATTGAGAGAATCATGTGGTCTGTTTTTTATTTTATTTATGTGATGTATTATATTTATGGATTTACATATGTTGAACCAAACCAACCTTGTAACCCTGGGATAAAACCAACTTGATCATGGTATATAATTTTTTTGATGTGTTGTTGAATTTGGTTTGCTAGGATCTTATTGAATATTTTTGCATCAATATTCATTAATCATATTGGTCTATAGTTTTCTTTCTTTGTTTGGTCTTTTCCTAGTTTAGGAATCAGGGTGATATTTGCTTCATAGAATGTGTTGGGAAGTATTCCTTCTTTTTCTATGTTTTGGAAAAGGTTATCTAATATACGTACTAGTTCCTCTTTGAAGGTTTGGTAGAATTCTGATGTGAAGCCATCTGGTCCTGGACTTTTCTTTTTGGGGGAAATTTCATAATGTTTATACTAACTGGATAAAAGAATTAAACGTAAGACATGAAACTATAAAAATAGTAGACAAGAATACAGGGAAAACGCTTGAAGAAATTGACCTGGAAGAATTTTTTATAAGGAGGACCCTCCTGGCAATTGAAGCAACACCAAAAATATATTACTGGGATCTGATCAAACTAAAAAGCTTCTGAGGAGCCAAAAGCACAGTAAGTAAAGCAAACAGATAGCCTTCAGAATGGAAAAAGATATTAGCAGGTTATGCTTCTGACAAAGGTCTGATAATTAGAATCCACAGAGAACTCAAACTAATCAATAAGAAAAGAACAAATAACCCTATTTCTATGTGGGCAAGGGACTTGAACAGAAACTTCTCTGAAGAAAACAGGTGCATAGTCAACAAACACATGAAAAAATGCTCATCATCCTTAATCATCAGAGAGATGCAAATCAAAACCACTTTGAGATATCTAACTCCAGTAAGAGTAGCCCACATCACAAAATCCCCAAACTACAGATGTTGGTATGGATGTGGAGAGAAAGGAACAATTCTACACTGCTGGTGGGAATGCAAACTAATGTGGAAAGAAGTTTGAAGAATACTCAAGGATCTAAAAGTGGACCACCATTCAATCCTGCAATTCCTCTATTAGGTATATACCCAAATGATTGAAAATCATTTTACAACAAGGACATTTGCACCAGAATGCTTACTGAAGCCCAATTCATAATTGCCAAGTCATGGAAGCAGCCCAAATGCCCATCGACCCATGAATGGATTAACAAATTGTAGTATACTTATGCCGTGGAATACTATGCAGCCATAAAAAAGATGGAGGCTTCTCATCTTTTATGTTTACCTGGATAGAGATGGAACATATTCTTCTTAGTAAAGTATCTCAAGATTGGGTGGGGGGGGATCCAATGTACTCAATACTACTATGAAATCAGTATATAATCACCTACACATTCATAGGAATGGTAAAACATAACTATAGTCCAAAAAGAGAAGGGAGGAGGAGGGGAGGGCGGAGACTGGGAGGAGGGAGGGTATTTGGGGGAAATCTCACTTAATGTGCATAATGCAATGATACATTTCAAAACTATTAAAGATAGAGTATAAATGTTTTACCACAACAAATAAGTCAGGAGATGGTCATGTTAATCAGTTAGATGTAAACATTCCACATAGTATATCAAATCAGCACATTATACCCCATAAATGCATTAATGTACACAGCTATGATTTAATAAAGAATTTTAAAAAAGGAAAATGAGCCACAAAAGGGCAGACTGGGTCACACATGTGTAGAAGGGGGAGTATAGGATCATTGCTATGGAAACTTACTTTGGAAGAGGTAGGGTAGCACATTCTTGGGCTGATATGTGGGTGCAAATGTCACTGCCAGCAATATGACATCTCAAGTCCAGAGACATGGTTGATGCACATATTTGTAAGACAGTACAGAGAAGCACCAGATTTGTCATTGGGCAACATTGGATTCAAATCCAGGTTCTGTCACTTACTGGCAGTGTTCAGCAAGTTGCTTAGCCTCACATTTCCCATCTGTGAAATGGGGTTAACAAATAAGTACCTCACAGGGTTCTTATGAGTATTTGACAAGATCATGCAGATACAGTACCTAGCATAGCCTGACATGAGTGGTGTTCAGTAAAAGTTTTCTTACCCATTTACCCCTCCCTTTGCAAGGACAGCTGGTCAAGGTTATGCACACACAGAAGATTGTGGGCCCTTGCCTGACTTTTCAGACCCAGAGTAGATACCCAAACCATCTCTTTTAGGTTTCCAATTTGAGTTCCATCTCCTACAGTTTGGGGCAAATGCTCACCTAGGCCAATAGGTGATGATATCTCCCAAGTTGGTTTGGGCTCCTTCAGAGGCCGACCTGGGGCAAGGATTCAAGTATATGGAGTTTATTTGGGAGGTGACCTCAGTAAACACTAGCAGGGGAGTGAG
The DNA here is from genome assembly GCA_963574355.1 of Loris lydekkerianus. Classification (NCBI taxonomy): domain Eukaryota; kingdom Metazoa; phylum Chordata; class Mammalia; order Primates; family Lorisidae; genus Loris; species Loris lydekkerianus. Next base: position 7,010 of record CAUYPK010091630.1, on the reverse strand, counting down.
GAAGTGAGATAGGAAAGGAAGGAAGTCAATGAGGAGAGTATCAATAGTCAGGCTGCCATTAGGGGCAAGTGGGTAACAACTGGGAGCTCAGTCCCTTGGGGGGGTAGGAGGTGGGCTCTTGGGAGATGGTGTAGATCAGTACAGACCTCAGAACTACCTACTTAGGGTAAAGGGAGGTGGGGTATTTATCCTCTAACTCCCATTTAACATTGGCTGAGGGCTGCTCCTAGGCACATGAACTGGGAATTTCCTATCTGCTATGCAGGTGAGCTAAGAAAAAGCCTTCAAATCCTCAGCTGTCATTGTTTTTAGTATGAAGTGGAAGGTGCTCTTGGCATACAGTGAAGTGAGGACTAAGGTATGAATGGATCCCAGTATCACCTACTATATCCCTTTGCATGGAATTCCTTCTTACCACAGTTATGTAACTTGGGTTTTTGGTGTTTGGGGGCCTATTTACATGAATTTTCTACCTAAATTTTTTCATAATCTTCTAAAATCTTTCAGCTCCAAGTAAGTACATATATGGCTTACTAAGACATACATAATATGGATTAAGACTGTAAAATCCTATAGGGGAGCATCTTCTTCTTACACTTTCTCTTTTACCAGGGCTTTGGGCTAGTGACATGCCCTCAAGACTCTCTGCTGTCTGATTTTTTATGCTGTCAGCCACTATCCCAAACTCTTGATGCTGAGTACAGGGAAGGTATTCCTAAAGGTCGGCAGGCTAAGTAGACATACACAGTACTGCAAGCCAGCCCTCTCTCTAGGGCAATGACAAGGGGTGCGGGACTGGTGGGCAAGATGGCAGCTGGCAGAAGCTGAACCCAGGGGCACTAGATTCCGGGAAAGAAAGCTCGGGGCAGAAGTGACAAAGTCAGAACTGCATGGAGAACACCCCCAGAGGTCACAAAATCTACCCACTGCCTTTTGGCAAGAGCACGTTTAAGCCCTTCAGATGGGAACATGAGCTACTTTTAAAGACCTACAAAGAACCATTAAGAGATAACTCCTGACCTTCCCCCTGTAAACTTCTAAGTTGCTGTCCTGAAAAGCCACAGGGAGAGAGGCAGGGAGGGAGGACAGAAGGAAGGGAGGGAGGAGGAGAGAGAGAGAGAATAGAAGGAAGTAACTATTCTGTAGTTCAAGTCAAAATATTCCATTCACATCTGAATGGATAGTTCAGATGATACAGGGTGTAGGTTTTACCCAGGCTGTCCTCACCATGTAGGGCCAGAAGTTTCCCAGAACCCTAGTCACTTGGTCTCCTTCTTTTGGCTCCAAGCTCACTGGGGATGGTGAACAGCTGTTAGCTATTCTGAGTGGAGGAGCATTTCATATACTTGATGATGACGTATTAAATCATCTCTTAATGATGGCTGGGAAGACTTTTTGTTATAGCTGCTGTGTGTATAAAAGTCAAGAGCCATACAAGTGTATGGCCATACAAGCCATACAAGTGTTAAATTCATCTGGGCTGTAGACTTGCAGGGAAATTGAACAAGAATTGTCTTGTTTATAACTATTTATAGGCTTCAGGCAAAGAGATTGTTAAAAAGCATACATTTCTTTAAAAGACTAAAATATTCTCAGCAGTCTAGTTCTGAGTGATGGAAAGATCGATGAATTTTATTTCTTTGTATTTAAACGTAAGTGATTTTTATAACCAGAAAAAAAAATGACGTATGCTTATAAACATATGTCGGTTTTGTAGGCAGAATATAAATTGATACCTACCGAGACTTTAATGCTGGGCTGCTTTTTGAGACGGTGGGGAGATGCACTAACAGAGGGAGGCTGAAAGAGGAAAGTCACATGAAGGAGGTGAAAGAGACATCCTAGCATCACCTACCACGTAACCGGCAGGCAACCATGACATGGAGAAATGCCATTACATGTTCAGTGTGTCTTCAACTCAAAGGCATTCCCTTTATCTCAAGAAAACTGTAGTTGGCAGACAGACACAGCACCTCCCAAGGGAATTGCAGAAGGAGCCGCCATTGTGTGTGTTACCACTCTGGTTGTTCTTACCTCCAAGTTAAAAGTGTCTTTGGCTATTGGAATAAGGCCAAGGTTTGAAGGGGATGCCCTCACATGCCTGAGATGGAAAGAATTCCCCAAATATGAATGCCCTTACCAAAAAAAGCATTAATATTGGGTGTAAATACTATTGATAATAAAATGTTACATGAAAAAAGCAAGCCATAGAATACTTACTGTGACCACATCTATGAAAACTCTGTACTTACAGAGACAAGGACTCAAAGGGTCAAAATAGTTGCTGTGTTGGGGTAGACAAATTATAGATAACCTTTTTTTTTTAAGTACTTAATGTAACTGGGGGCAGTCAGGCTTTTTATTCATTGTATTAAGAAATTATCAAACATGCAGCAAAGCTGAAAGAATTTTTCAGTGACCACCCATTTACCTGCCACATTCATTCTGCCTTTTATGCTGTTCAGTTTTTAACATTTGAAAGCCTTTTTCCTACACCACAGTTGGCACTCTGCTAACATGTGTACATCACAAAGCCTTCATTCCACAATGATACCTTAACACAAAACATCACCTCTGCTCTGGCAGTGCCCTGTGTGCTCTTTCAAGTTCCCAGCCCATCTGCCTTCCCTCAGGAACTGCCACAGCTGGGCTGTGGGTTTACCATGATCTTCCTTGCCTTTCTGGTACATTTTATGTATGTAACTGCATTGGCCAGGGCAGGTGAGGCCACACTGCAGAAACAAGATGCTCTAAAATTTCAACTGCTTGAAATCAACATATCAGCAAAGGTTTGTTTCTTGCTCAAGCACAATCTACTGTGGGTCCATCTGACTCTTCAGGACAACTCTTCTCCACCTAAATATGAGGCTCCCTATGATCGCTGATCACCTCAGCAGAAATGAAACTCTTCAGCCCATGAGTGACATGCATCTTTACAGTCCCAGCTCATCAGCCAGGACGGCCACACGACCCCACACTGCTGCCAAGGAGAAGTGTGATGCTCCCATGTGAGTGAGCCCTGGAAAGCGCCTACATGTTAGCCCTGAGCAACATATTATTTACTTTTTGCTCAGGTGCACGTAAAGCTTTACCAAGATTTAAAATAATGATGATCATGCTGTATGCAGTGCTCTGCCAGCTGCTATCTGCACCCACGGTCATGTCTCTAAGAGTCACCCATGTTATGACAGGTAGCTATGTTCACACTCATTTTTACTGTGGTATAATGCTCCATTATGTGGCTGACATGCCGCAATGTTTTGTCCATTCTCCTATCAAGGGGCGTGGGAGTTCCTGTCTTTTGCTGTTTCAAACATTGCCATCAGATGCAGGTCTCCTGATGCAGACACGCAAGGAGATTCTGTAGGGCAGTGACTTTCAAGCGGTGCACCATGTGGCCCTGATGTGCCATGAGAGGATCTTAGGTGTGCCGAGAACATTTTTAAAGATCATTAATTAAATTATTTTTGAAAGAAGTTCAAAGCACTAGTAAGCACATCCTTTTTTTTTTTTTTTTTAATCAACATAAGTGTGCTGCAGAAGTTAAGTATAGGTTCAAGTGTGCCGGAGATTTAAAAAAAAAAAAAAAAGGTTGAAAAACACTGCTCTAGGGTAGAGGTTGCTCAAATTTTTTCAACTAATCTTTTTAATGAGAGAGAAAAGAAGCAGCAGTAGCAAAATGTGGAAGGCGTTAGTAGTTTTCTATTTTACAAGGTACAATTGGAGCACAGGAGGACAAAAAAAGAAAAGGCAAATGAAAGAAGGCAAATGGCAGGCAGCAGAGAGATCCAAGCTGGGGGTGCTCTCCTCTTTCAAGGTGCAAGCTGAGCTGAGCACAAATACACCAGAGATCAGACAAACGTGTTTGCATGCACCTGCAAGTTTACGAAGGAAACACATGGTGAAGCCAGGCAGCTGTGTCTTCCACAGTTTGGAGTTTCCAAGGTAGTGTTTCTCAGTATCAAGATGGTAAATTATGAGGAGGACCCCCCAGGCAATTGAAGCAGCTTCAAAAGTACTGGGACCTGATTAAACTAAAAAGCTTCTGCACAGCCAATATCACAGTAAGTAAAGCAAGCAAACAGCCCTCAGAATGGGAGAAGATATTTGCAGGTTATGTCTCCGACAAGGGTTTAATAATCAGAATCCACAGAGAACTCAAACGTATAAGCAAGAAAAAAACAAGGGATCCCATCGCAGGCTGGGCAAAGGACTTGAAGAGAAACTTCTCTGAAGAAGGCAACCGCACAGCCTGCAGACATATGAAAAAATGTTCATCGTCTTTAATCATCAGAGAAATGCAAATCAAAACTACTTTGAGATATCATCTAACTCCAGTAACATTAGCCCATATCACAAAATTCCAAGACCAGAGATGTTGGCGTGGATGTGGAGAAAAGGGAACATTTCTACACTGCTGGTGGGAATGCAAATTAATACATTCCTTTTGGAAAGATGTTTGAAGAACACTTATAGATCTAAAAATAGATCTGCCATTCAATCCTATAATTCCTCTACTAGGTACATACCCAGAAGACCAAAAATCACATCATAACAAAAATATTTGTATCAGAATATTTATTGCAGCCCAATTTATAATTGCTAAGTCATGGAAAAAGCCCAAGTGCCCATCAATCCATGAATGGATTAATAAATTGTGGTATATGTACATATGTATGTGTATACGTATGTGAACATCTGACTTTCATAATAGATTAATCTGTTTGTCAACATCTGACTTTAATACCTTATGCAAAAGAGGTGTTTAATAAATATTGGTTGGTTAAAGAATGAAGGCATGAATGGAGTGAGATTTCTCAGGGACTCTTTGGAAGAGAGTGAAAGGATGTGATTCATTCAAACAGATTGTCTAAGAGAAATCAAAAGGATATAAGGAAAGACATAAAAATGGAGAAAATTATTATAACCCAGACAGGAATTGGAGGAAAATGGATAATGACTTTGAAGTCACACAGCTGCTCTTCTGCCTCCTGAGTGTGTGATCTTTGGGCAAATGCTCAACCTCCCTGGGCCTCAGTTTTCTCATCTGTTACAAACGACCATAGTAACAGCACTTACATTCATCATCATGTGAGAGATGCTTACTAAAGAAAAGACATAAAGTCCTTTGCAGCTGGTTATATGAGACCCAAAATAAACAAAGGAAGATGAATGAAAAGGCCTTTATCTGCTGGCCTAGCCTATTGGATTGGCTTACAATTGAAAAGGAGAAAAATTCCATAATTCTCATTGGAATGGAAAGTCAACCATTGCTGGGTTCTCAGAAGGCAGTGGGGGAGGTCACTGAGGGTGGTGGTGGAAAGAGGACACGGGCTACAGTGCCAAGAAATTTCTTGGGCATATTTCTACCAGGAGAGATGTGTCAGGGGAGTATACCCCATTCCTGGGGGAAATGAGGATGAAGAAAAATGTGAGCTGATGGCAGTCACAGTCACCCACAGGGGCGGGTGGGGCCCTAGAGACCCCGGGGGCTCCTGGAGGACATGGGCTTCCTAATCCAGCCACTATGTGCACAACACCAGTGCTGAATCTTAAAGAGATATTGCATATTTCATCATTGTTAACCACTTATTATGGCCTTAATTCTGACCAAAGGATGAAATAGAAGAGATGCAGATTATGAATATTTTTTACCACTAGATCAAAGAAGAGCGTTCCCAGATGAATAATGGCAGAGCTGACCCACACATTTAATGAAGCACACAGACACCAGCCCGTCACTGGAATCTCATGAGAAATCATCCCTGAGACTAGTGCCTTCCATCACTGTCCACTCCAGTGGAGTCCAGAGAGTTGCTCCTCATAACAGCACAAACTGTCTATTAACTTATTCCATGAAAAAAGATGAAAACTTTTAAGGGAGGTGATAAGGCAGTGCTGCATGCTGAAATGACTTCTATAAGAAACAGAAATAAGCATTTGTAGCATTTGTGGCATATGCCAACAGCATGCAATGTCCCACAAAATCCCCCCCACCACCCGTTAATATCTTCCTAGGATTACGTTGAAAAAAGTGCTGCTAGTTAGAAACTTGCTAAAAAAGAAATAGAAGAGCAAATTCCTAAGAAAGCTCCCAGTCATTATTTGAGCCTGGGGTTTTCATGTTTCAAAGGTAATGATCTGAATGATACAACCAATTATAAGGGGAGAATTATCAATTAATGAAAACAAACTGAAAAGTGTGTGCCACTAAAATTTTGCTTATGAATGGAAGTTACACGATAGGAACAGTATAGGGTGTACTTATACTGTCTGTGATAAAGCAAATAGAAGGAACTGTTGCTTTATCATTCTTAACATATAAAAGATAATTGAAGATATATGAGACTCAAATACTTCACTCCAGTATTCCTCTACATCACAGGTTATGTTGTTTGTTGCTTTTTTGTTTTGTTTTGTGTTTTTCAATAGTACAGGGACATTTTTGCCATTGGTCAAAGACTGTTTTGAGAGATGAAGAAATTTTATTGGATTTCCACACCTTGTTAAAACAAAAACAAAACAAACAAACAAAACATAAAACACTGCTTTCCTCACCTCTGTGTTTCTTTTCTTCTTCTTCTTATTATTATTAAATCATAGCTGTGTACATTAATGAGATCATGGGGCATCATACACTGGTTTTATAGACCGTTTGACACATTTTCATCACACTGGTTAACATAGCCTTCCTGGCATTTTCTTAGTTATTATGTTAAGACATTTATATTCTACATTTACTAAGTTTCACATGTACCCTTGTAAGATGCACCGTAGGCGTAATCCCACCCACCAATCATGTTCCCTCCGCCCACCTCCCCCCTCCTTCCCTTCCTTTTTCCCCTTCCCCCTATTCTTAGGTTATAACTGGGTTATAGCTTTCATGTGAAAGCCATAAATTAGTTTCATAGTAGGGTTGAGTACATTGGAAGTTTAACATTTTTTAAACTTAAAAATTTAAGTACTAAATTCACTAAAATTTAGCCTTTTAAATAAAATTCTTCAGAAAA
>CAUYPK010091626.1:0-15835 GCA_963574355.1 Loris lydekkerianus | reverse complement strand
AATTTCTTTTATTTTTTTTTTTTTTTTTTTTTTTTTTTTTTTCTATTACGTATTTATTTATTTCAGATTAATTTGAGGGTACAAAGAATTAGGTTACAATGTTTGCATTTGCTAGGTATAGTCTCAGTTGTAGTTGTATCCCACCCCCAGAAGGTGCCCCTTATGCCCTCACATTGTACCCATTATGTGGGAGCACAACAAGTGGCCTCCTTCCTATCTCCCCTCCTTTTTTCTTCCCCTCATCTTGAATTGACTTGATTTTGCTAATGAAGAGATATTTAAGGTGAAGAATGGTATAGCAATGAAGAATGGAGAGCTTTTGAAGGTAAGTCTCAAGTTTTATGAGGAGGTTTTCATTTGTGGTTCATAAGGACACTTAGGTCATGGTCTCTCAGGGATGCCAAATGAATTCTTCAGATATTTTCTGGGGCTTGTTTTCTTTGGAGGGCTTTGAATACAGTGTCCCCTGGTTTGAATGAGACTGATAAGTCCTGCTCGGTTGCTTATTCTCAGCTACTGATTTCTGCTTAGTTCCTTTGTGTTCTCAATCACCTACTTAGAATCAACAAAGAATTTTAGGGAGAAAAGCAGTACCAGGTTTCTTTCTTTCTTTCTTTTTCTTTTTTTTTTTTTTTTTTCATTTGAAAAATCTATTTACTTCTTTCCAAATATTATTTCAAACATGTATTTTTCAGACAAGGGTCAGTATGAGTCATAAATATTCTATGTAAGAAACCATTTTTACAGACATTGAGAATAATTCTAATAGAAGAAAAAGCTCACATTTATCTCAGTGTGGCTGTGTTCCATGGGAAAATTTCAGCATCCAAAGTGCAAAGACAAAATGACTGTGGCTTTTCTTACCACATGAAATATTGGCAATCTTCTCTTCTGGCCTACTCTTAATTGTTATTTGGGATGCCAAACAGACATACTGACCTTTAGAAGGAGTACCAGTTTTCTTTCTCATCAGCGGGACAATTCTTCTAAGGTCTTATCCCTTCATATCTTTGCAACCATGGACTTCTGTCTTTAAACAGCTGTCTTTAATAATATTTTTTTCTAGTTTTTCAAGACTTCCTCTGGAGGATGGTGTGCTGAACCATATTATTCTTTCATTAGTGGAAGCAGATATCTTCACAAACTCTATAAAATTTTCTCCGTGATATGCTTTAATTTGTAGCTTTTTATCCTTAAAGTCAATTAATATAAAATTAAGAAGAAAAACTATGTTAAGGTGCATGATTTTCATGATCCTATCAGTGGATCTTCTTGTTATTATTTGCATAAACTCTTTTAATTAATTTTATTTAGTTGATTTAATAAATGTTTCTTCAGTACACTTCAGGTGTGGCCCTTCTATGATGGTAGCATCTTGCAGATGTATTACCTAGTGTGAGAACAGTCAAGGGAATAAGGTGTATATTTTGGATAAACATGTATATATGTTCTTGAATTAGCACATGTTGTTGTATTAAAATCACATACTTTGCCTTAATGAAAGTATCAAAGATCTCAAAAAATATATATCTATCAAATCACAATCTCTGATAAGGTTGTCAGTTATGTACTAAGCTCTGCAATATGTACATTAGAAATGCTCATTTGTATATTAGAAATGCTCTTCTCCTCAAGGCAGACTAGAGAGATCACTTCTAGAGTAGAACTGAAAATAACAGGAAGAGAAAGAGAGAATAAAAGACAAGGTTAAGAATTCAGCAGAAGGCTCGGCGTCTGTGGCTCAAGCAGCTAAGGCACCATCCACATACACCTGAGCTGGCGGATTCATCCAGCCTGGGCCCGCCAAACAACAATGACAGCTGCAACCAAAAAATAGCTGGGTGTTGTGGTGGGTGCCTATAGTCCCAGCTATTAGGGAGGTGGAGGCAGGACACTCGCTTGAGCCCAGGAGTTGGAGGTTGCTGTGAGCTGTGATGCGACAGCACTCTATCCAGGGTGACAACTTGAGGCTCTGTCTCAAAAAACAAAAACAAACAAACAAACAAAAAAATTCAGCAGAAAACTAGAGATTAAAAGAAAACTCCAGGTTTTATTTTATGTATTTTGAAGTTCTGTCATTAAGTACCCAAATATTTAGGGTTTTGGTATCCATAGATCCTTTTAATAATGAAACATTTCTTCTAATTTCTATTCATGCTCTTTTTCTTAAAGTTGTTGTTTTTTTTTCTTGCATTACCACACCCATACCAGATTTCTCATGCTTACTTGCATTTGCTATGTCTTTTTCTATACTATTATTTTCAAGCTAATTGTATTTTTTTAATGTAAGTTATTTTGTCTCATATACATTGGGACATCCTTGTTTTTTTAAATCTGACAACCTCTGCTTTTGTTTTTTATTTTTTATTGTTGGGGATTCATAGACCATACAAGAAACTAGGTTACACTGATTGCATTTGTTAGGTAAAGTCCCTCTTGCAATCATGTCTTGCCCCCAAAAGGTGTGGCACACACTAAGGCCCCACCTCCCTCCCTCCTTCCCTATCTCTGCTCTTCTTTTCCCCACTCCTCCCTCCTTTCTCTCTCTGCTCTCCCCTTCCCCCACCCCCACTGTGTCCTTAATTGTCATTAATTGTCCTCATATCAAAATTGAGTACATAGGATTCATGCTTCTCCATTCTTGTGATGCTTTACTAAGAATAATGTGTTCCACTTTCATCCAGGTTCATACAAAGACTGAAGTCTCCATTTTTTTAATGGCTGAATACTATTCCATCGCGTACATATAACACAGCCTTAATCCATTCTTGGGTTGGTGGGAATTTAGGCTATTTCCACATTTTGGCAATTGTAAATTGAGCTGCAATAAATAGTCTAGTGCAAGTGTCCTTATGATAAAAGGATTTTTTCCCTTCTGTGTAGATGCCCAGTAATGGGATTGCAGAATCAAATGGGAGGTCTAGCTTGAGTGCTTTGAGGTTTCTCCATACTTCCTTCCAAAAGCGTTGTACTAGTTTGCAGTCCCATCAGCAGTGTAAAAGTGTTCCCTTCTCTCCACATCCACACCAGCATCTGCAGTTTTGAGATTTTGTGATGTGGGCCATTCTCACTGCAGTTAGATAGTATCTCAGGGTGGTTTTGATTTGCATTTCTCTAATAAATAGGGATGATGAGCATTTTTTCATATGTTTGTTAGCCATTTGTCTGTCTTCTTTAGAGAAGGTTCTATTCATGTCTCTTGCCTATTGATAAGAGATTGTTGGCTTTTTTCATGTGGATTAATTTGAGTTCTCCATAGATCCTATTTATCAAGCTTTTGTCTGATCGAAAATATGCAAATATCCTTTCCCATTGTGTAGGTTGTTAGATAGTATCTAACTTTGCTTTGGTTGTTGTCTACTTAGCTGTACAGAAGCTTTTCAGTTTAATGAATTCCAATTTGTTTATCTTTTTTGTTGTTGCAATTGCCATGGCAGTCTTCTTCATGAAGTCTTTTCCCAGGCCAATATCTTCCAGTGTTTTTCCTATGCTTTCTTTGAGGATTTTTATTGTTTCATGCCTTAAATTTAAGTTCTTTATCCATCTTGAATGAATTATTGTGAGTGGAGAAAGGTGTGGGTTCAGTTTCAGTCTTTTACATGTGGATATCCAGTTTTCCAAGCACCATTTATTGAATGACAACCTGTGCTTTTGATTAATATGTTTAGGACTTTAGAAATTTTAAGTCATTATTAATATATTTTTTCTAATAAACATTTAACTATTGTACCATCTCCATTTTATTCAAACACTTCATAATTACAGGAAGAGGGAATAATGCCAATTTGCTCCACGAGGACAGTGTAATCATTATACCAAAACAAAAGGAAGACAGTATGAGAATGGAAGACATATTTTCATGAATAAAGAGGCAAAAGCCCTAAGTGAACAGTGTATAAAATGCAGGGGCCTGGGCACATATATTTATCTCAGTATATATATAAAAAGTACTTGATAATATTCTGTTATGATTAAAGATATTAAAGATAAAAATGCTAATTCTTGGTGAATTAGAAACAAAAGATATTTTTAATAAGGAGGGTGTTTAAAAACAGCTTCATTCAAAATAGGGAAGAAATGAAAGTATTCCCTTAAAGAATGCCAGGAGGGGCTCAGCGCCTGTGGCTCAAGCGGCTAAGGCACCAGCCACATACCCTGAGCTGGCGGGTTTGAATCCAGCCCGGGCCCACTAAACAACAATGACATCCGCAACCAAAAAATAGCCCGGCGTTGTGGTGGGCACCTATAGTCCCAGCTACTTGGAAGGTGGAGGCAGGAGAATAGGTTGAGCTCAGGAGTTGGAGGTTGCTGTGAGCTGTGATGCTATGGCACTCTACCCAGGGTGACAGCTTGAGGCTCTGTCTCAAAAAAAAAAGGAAAAAAAAAAAAAAAAAAAGAATGCCAGGAGGAAATCCACTCTCTGCAGTTTCATTAATTGTATTGGAAATGCTATGCGATGAAATAAGGTAAGAACAATAGGACCATAAAGATTAGAAAGAAGAAATAAAAAGGTTGTTTGCAGATCATAGGATTGCTTATGTAGAAAAGTCCAAGAAATTTAATTTATTTTTTATTTTTATTATTTTTATTTTTTATTTTTTGCAGTTTTTGGCTGAGGCTGGGTTTGAACCTGCCACCTCCAGTATATGGGGCCGGTGCCCTACTCCTTTGAGCCCAGGCACTGCCCAGAAATTTAATTTATTTAAAAAAATCAGAGAATTTAGCAAGGTGGCAAGAACTGAAAACTGTTGTATTTCTTTACACCAAAAGCAAATAAAATATATTTTAAAAGAAAACTTCATTGACGGCAGTAATGGTGAATATAATGCACCAAGGGATAAATCTAACTAAAAACAGGCACTTATCTCCATTATGAAAAATATAAATGCTTATTAAGAAGTATCAAAAAAGTACAAAAGTATAGAAGGATACCATGTGCATGGAGAGGAAGAAGTGTCAAATTGTCACTTCCAATGATGGCTACAATAATATATCTCATCACACCTACTTTTCTTAAAAAGTGTAATTAAGAGTCTTTGATAGGTAGTACTGCCCCCTCCACTGGTGCGGATTGTGATTATGACCATGATAGTGCACAATGTAACTTTCAAGGTTAGACGATTATAAAGCTATAGTGCTTCCTCCTGGTTTTTCATGTAATATAATTTTTTAAGTTGACCACCTTTCCCCTCATTTTATCTGTTTTACTTCTTTATTTTTATTTCCTTTTTTTTTCTGCCTACTATTATGTTCATTGGGCTTTTTTATTATTTAATTCCGTTTGAAAACATCTTCACATATTATTTGACATTCTTTCCTTCAAAAGATGCAATTTGGGGCCCTTCTCCGTGTTAGGCGCCAACTTTAAGTTGCAAGCAATACAGTGCAGCAGTTGTGACGCTGCACAAATTCCCAGGCTCACGTTCCATCCAACCGCCATTACCAACCGTTATCAACAGAAGGTGGCGCCATCTTGGCTCTCGCGCAGTTTGGTCTTTAGGCGCTACCAGTATTCTCTTTCCCTCGCGTGCCGCTTTCAGCGTGGTGGAGCTTTGAGGATTACAAATTTTCTGCCTCCTTTTCTCTGGTGGTATTTTTTTTATGGATGCTATTGAGAAGGCACCATATTCTTAAAGCCCATGTCGACGTCTCCCAGGTTTATAACGAGAGGTCAGTTCGTCCTTTGAATCATTGCTTACTCGCAGGTAATGTGACCTTATTTTTCTGTTATTATTAGTGGTTATTAAATACTAACATTTGTTCACATCATTGATACCTTCATGTTTCACGTATATGTTGAATGTATAGTATGCTAAAATATTTCAAAATTTTATATAGCTGTTTTTTAACTAAAATTATTAATTTATATAAATAAGCCAATTTTATGTTTATGAAATAATTTTAGTGACAATAAATCCAAGATTATGTGTTATTAATATACATATTTGAGCAAATTATGTACAAATTAGACTAAACATTTTTGAGCAAAATATTAAAATATTAAACTTTTATTGATAACTAGTGATCTCATGATAATGTTGACCAGGATGAAAAATTGTATAAGAATCCCCAAAACTTTTCATAAAGAAAATGAAGTGATAGTTGTATTGCCAATGGCAAAAAAATTATTTCCATAATAATTATACACATTCAAATTTGGCAAAGTATTTTATATGCTTTAATATATATAAAATAGTTCAAATCTGAATTGATGCAGAAACAATTTGTAGAACCTAAATGATAGTAAAAGGAAAATATGCTTATATTATAGATGCCTAATATGTATATTATGTTTTTTTCAAATAATAATGATTTATGGCCTATGCAACAAATTATATTAGTAAAAAGCATCAAAGGATAGCTACTAAATACACTTAATGCTTGATGAAGGGTGCTTAAAAATTACTGCCTTTTTGAAAAGAAATTTGATACCCTCCAAAAAAGTTTTTAATTTGCCTTTTGCATGTTAATTTTACTTGTAGAACTGTATTTCACACAGGTACCTGTGTAAAAAAAGTATTAATGTATAAAAGACCAAATAATTGTGAGATAAATGACAGTGTGTCCATACCTTACATACTGTACAACTTTTATAATCTTAACAAATAAATTTGAACATACTTCTGAAAAAAATCTTCAATGAAAAGGCAAATAATGAACTTAGAGATATGTGTCCAGATAGGTTAATAAATTATTTATGTGAATACTGTGTATGTTATATATGTATGTTTGTATTTGGCAATATACACATTTGATGGCTAATCATGGTTATTTTTGCAAAGGTATCTTGATTTGCATTTTGGGGAGTTTTACACTAAGCACATGCCATATTCAAAATAATAAAAATCAAAGAAATTATCACATGATGGCATAGTACTAAAGGTTGTTTCAAAATATTTACAATACTGTGTTTTGTATCTATAGATGAAAATATGTATGGTAATTTATAGAACAGAATTTATGGTAATGGTTTATACATATGTAATCTAGTTTGTCTGGCTTCATTCATTTGGTGTAACATTTCTGAAGTCTGTCCATGCTTTCGTGTTTATAGGAAAATGAGTTCCTTTTCATTGTTGAACCTGAACTCTATTCAGAGTTGTGGAATAAACAAATTGTATATGTTGTGGATGGCTATACAACATATCATTTAACCATTTACTACTTGATGGACATTTTCTTTATATATTTTGATTGTTATGCATAAAGCTGTCATGAACTTTTTTTTAGAAGTCTCTGTATGAACATAAACTTTCATTTCTCTTGAGTAAATACCTAGGAATAGAAGGGCTAGACGATATGTTGGGATACGTTTAACTTTTTAAGAAACTGCAAAAATGTTCTCCAAAGTCCCTTTAATTTTTTGCAGTCTTAACATGAGTGTTTGAAGTACCAGTTGCTCCATGTCCTCACCAGCTTTTGGTTTTGTGACGCTTTTTAATTGTAGTGGTTGAAGAAGTTGTGAATTGGTATCTGATTGTGGATTTTATTTGCATTTCTCTGAAGACTAAAGAGAGCTTATCTGTGAGCTTATTGAATATCTTTTAGTGAAGTATTACTCCTGACATCTGTCCATATAGTTCTCTTTTTAGTATTAAGTAGAATAATTATGTATTTTGGACACAAGCTCCTTTTTCAGGTTTATAGATGGTGAATGTTTTCTCCAGGTCTATGACTTGTCTTTCATTTTGTAACTTTTAGGAAGAGGAGAAGTTTTTATATTTGATGAAATACGAATTGGTCTAGAATCAGTATGGAGGCTAGGTGTGCAGGAGATGGCCTAGAGGCCAGGTCTATGAGGGATAGCTTGGTTCTTAGGGTCTTAGGTACCTGCCTAGAACCTGGATACACAGAGGTTGTCTTCTAGCCTGGGTCTGTGGGTGGCAATCCAGGGCTGAGTTTACTAAGATTGGTGTGGACCCTTGGTCTTCTGGAGCTTGGGGTTGTGGGAATTGACCTAGCACCTATTTTTGTTTGTTTGGTTGGTTTTTTGAGACAGTTTCACTTTGTCCCCCTTGGTAGAGTGCTATATGGCCTTACAGCTCACAGTAACCTCAAACTCTGACTCAGAGAGACGGAGTCTCACTCTTGCTCAGGCTGATCTCCAACTGGTGAACTCAAGCAATCCACCCGCCTCAACCTCCCATGGTGTTAGGATTACAGGTGTAAGCCACTGTGCCTGGCCCTAGCACTAGTTTTTGAGCCCAGGGTGCCAAATGACTGCAGGGACTGGCCTGGCTTTGGGAGGGTTAAGAGCTTGTATCTGCAAGGGCTGGACTGGAAGTTGAATCTGTAGGTGCTAGTCTAAGGAGTAGGACTGTAGATGTGAGCCTCATGTTAGGGGCAGTCCAGAGCATGGGGTCAGCCTGGCTGTGGGGTGCCCTGATCACTCAGTAAACTTTACACATCTCTACCCCGAGGCTGAGGGACATGATCAGGTGTCAGAAAGGGCAGGGAGCCTTGGGTTTACTAGGAAAGACTGGTTTTAGGGTCTGGTGTGTGTTTATTTCTTCTTCTCCCATGTGCAGGGTAAAGGTATATCTGTCTCCACCTTGTTTTACCTGGGATTGGGGGTAGAGTCACACGGGTACCATAAAACCTACGTATCTTAATGTGTCTTTTCTTATTTCTGTGCTATATCTATATGGTACAATTTCTCATGTGGTTTCCTTAGGTCTTTTTTTTTTTTTTTTTCTTTTTCTTTTTGAGACAGCATCTCATTTTGTCACCCTCAGAAAGAGTGCCATGGTATCATAGCTCCCAGCAACCTGAAACTCTTGTGATCAAATGATCCTCTTATCTTAGCCTCCCAAGTATCTGGGACTGCAGGTACCTGCCACAATGCCTGGCTATTTTTAGAGGCAAGGTCTTTTTCCTGCTCAGGCTTGTTGCAAACTCCTGAGTTCAGGTAATCCATCCACCTCAGCCTCCCCAGATTGCTAGGATTACAGGCATGACCCATTTTGCCCAGCAAGACTTTTTTTTTTTTTTTCTTTATTAAGGTAAAATTTATGTACAAACATTACCATCTTTACCACACTTAAGTGTACAGTTCAGTGTAAATAAGTACATTTATGACATTTTTCTTCCCTTTTATCCTCCCCCAATCCTTACCATTTCCACCCTTTGGTAACCACAGTTCTACTCCATCTTCATAACATCCACTCTTTTTAGCTCCCATGTGGTGTGAGAACATGCGATATTTATCTTTTCTGTTCTTGGCTTATTGAATTTCACTTAATGGTCTCCAGTCCATCCATGTTGCTACAAATGTGAGAATTTCATTCATTGTTAGGGCATAATAATGTTCCATTTAGTATAGATATACCATATTTTCTTTATCCAGTCATCCATTGATGGACACATAGGTTTATTCCATATTTTGACTATTGTGTAGGTTTATTCCGTATTTTGACTATTGTGAATAGTGAGTGCTACAGTAAATGTGGGTGTGAGTGTAGTTATCTCTTTAATATACTGATTATATTTCTTATCAATATGCACTCAGTAGTATAATTGCTGGATCATATAGTAGATCTATTTTTAGTTTTCTGAGGA
Organism: Loris lydekkerianus; assembly: GCA_963574355.1. Taxonomy (NCBI): domain Eukaryota; kingdom Metazoa; phylum Chordata; class Mammalia; order Primates; family Lorisidae; genus Loris; species Loris lydekkerianus. Next base: position 6,277 of record CAUYPK010091626.1, on the reverse strand, counting down.
ATGTTCATACTATTCTCTATAGTGGCTATGCTAATTTACACTCACACCCCGAGTGTATAAGTCTTCCCCTTTCTCCTTGCCAGTGCCCCCTGTTCTCTTTTAGATAACAGCCATGTGAAAGGACACATGATTGTGGTTTTGATTTGCATTTACCTTATGATTAGTGATGGTCACCATTTTTTGATATCCTCATTGGCCATCTGTATGTTGTTGTTATTTTTGAGAAATGTCTATTTAAAAGTTTTGGCTCATTTATTTTTTTAATTGTTGGGGATACATTGAGGGTACAAGAAACCAGGTTACACTGATTGACTTTGTTAGGTAAAGTTTCTCTTACAACTATGATTTTTTTTTTTTTTTTTTTAAAGACAGAGTCTCAGTCTATTGCCCTTGATAGAGAGCCATGGTATCACAGCTCATAGCTGTGACACCCTCCAACTCCTGGGCTTAGGCGATTCTCTTGCCTCAGCCTCCCAAGTAGCTAAGACTTCAGGCACCCACCACAATGCCTGGCTATTTTTTTGTTGTTGCAGTTTGGTTGGGGCTGGTTTCAAACCCACCACCCTCAGTATATGGGGCTGACACCCTACCCACTGAGCCACAGGCACTTCTCAATTTTTACCTTTTTTTTTTTTTGCTTTTTATTTCTTTTTTATTTCTTTTCTTATTTTTTCAAAGATTTTTTATTTTTATTTTTTTTCTGTATTTTTTTTATTTTCATTTTTCCCATTTTTAAATTAGATTGTTTTCATACTATTCAGTTGTTTGAGCTTCCTATATATTCTGGTTATTAATACCTTGTCAGATGGGTAATTTTTATTTTTTATGTGAAAGTCTCAAGCTGTCGCCCTGGCTAGAGTGCTATTACGTCACAGCTCACAGCAACCTCAAATCTCTTGGGTTTAGGCAATTCTCTTGCCTCAACCTACCAAGTAGCTGGGACTACAGGCGCCCGCCACAACACCAAACTAATTTTGATGTTGTCGTTGCAGTTGTCATTGTACTTTTAGCTGGCGTGAGCTGGGTTCAAACCTGTCAGCCTCAGTGTATGTATCCAGTGCCCTGCCCACTGAGTCATGGGTGCCACCCCAGATGGGTAATTTGCAAATACTTTCTCTTATTCTTTGGGTTGTCGCTCCACTTTTTGATTGTTTTCTTTGCTGTGCAGAAGGTTTTTGTTTGATGTGATTCTGTTTGTCCATTTGTGCTTTGGTATCTTTTGCTTTAGAGGTCTTACACAAAAAAAACTTTGTCTAGACCAATGTAATGGAAAGTTTTCTCAATATTTTCTAGTAGTTTCATAGTTTCAGGTCTGAGATTTAATTATTTAATATATTTTAATTTAATTTTTGTGTTTGGTGAAAGATAGCAGTCTAGTTCCATTCCTTTGTATATGTTTATTCAGTTTTCCCTGTAGCATGTGTCAAAAAGACTGTCCCTTTCCTCATTATAAATTCTGGTGCTTTTGTTGAAGATGTGTTGGCTGTAAATTAGTGCAGTTTTTATCTAGGATCTCTATTATGTTCTATTGGTATATGTTTCTTTTTATGCCAGTCCCATACTGATTTGGTTATTATAGTTTGCATGTTTCTTTTTTTTTTTTCTTTTTTTCTTTTTTTTGAGAAGCAGAGTCTTGTTTGAGTGCAGTGGCTTAATTATTGCTAACTATAATCTTGTGCTCCAGGCCTTAAGTCATCCTCTTTTTTTTTTTTTTTTTTTTTTTTTTTTTTTCCCCTGGTACAGTATCTCACTTTATCACCCTTGGTAGGGTGCTATGGCATCATAGCTCACAGCATGAAACTATTGGGCTCAAGTGATCTTCTTGTCTCAGCCTCCCAAGTAGCTGGACTTATAGGTGCCTGGCATAATTCATGGCTATTTTTAGAGACAGAGGTCTCACTCTTGCTCAGGCTTGTCTTGACCTTGTGAGCTCAAGCAATCCACCCACATTGGCCTCTTAGATTCTAAGATTACATGCGTGAGACACTGCACCCGGCCTTGGTTAGGTGATCTTCTTGCTTCAGCCTCCTAAGTAGCTTGGACTACAGGCACATACCACCATACCTAGTTATTTTTTTTATTTTGAGACAGTCTCACTTATGTTTCCCTAGGTAGAGTGCTATGGTATCACAGCTCACAGCAACCTCAAACTCTTGGGCTTAAGTGATTCTCTTGCCTCAGCCTCCCAAGTTGCTGGGACTACAGGCTCCCACTACAATGCCTGGCTGTTGGTGGTTGTTGTTGTTGTAATTGTCATTCTTGTTTGGCAAGCTTGGGCTGGGTTCGAACCTGCCAGTTCCAGTGTTCATGGCTTGGGCCCTAGTCACTGAGCTACAAGCACCAAGCCATATGCAGTTTTTTGTTTGTTTTTGTTTTTTAATTTTTTGTAGTGACAGGATCTTGCTATGTTTCCCAGTCTGGTTTGACACTCCTGACCTCAAGTGATCCTTCCACCTCACCCTCCCACCTCGGCCTTCCAAAGCACTGCAGGAGCCACCAGTCCTGGCCATTGTGCCCAGTGCATTTTGAAGTCAGGTGGTATGATACATCCAGCTTTGTTCTTCTTGCTCAGGATTGCTTCTCTTACTTTTAGAACTTTTGTGTTTCTGTGTACATTGTTAGCTTGATTTTTCTATTTATTTTTTCCTTTTTTTTTTTTTTTTTTTTTTTAGACAGAGTCTCAAGCTGTCACTCTGGGTAGAGTGCTATGGCGTCACAGCTCACAGCAACCTCAAACTCTTAGGCTTAAGGGAGTAGCTGGGAGCCTAATACAACACCTGGCTATTTGTTGTTGTTGTTGTTGCAGTTGTCATTGCTGTTTTAGCTGACACAGGCCAGGTTCAAACCCTCCAGCCTCAGTGCATGTGGCTGGCACCCTACACACTTAATCTACGGGTGCCCCCTGTTTTTTCTATTTCTATGGAGAATGTCATTGGTACAGAGAGTGAATTGACTCTGAAAATTTATTTGGCTAATGTCATTTTAATATTAATTCTTCAAATTCATAAGTATGGATTATCTTTCAATATTTTTGTATATCCTCCTCAATTTCTTTCATCAATATTTCATAGTTTTTCTTGTAGAGATCTTTCACTTCTTTGGTTAGATTGGTTCCTGTTCCTGGGTATTTTATAGTCTTTGTAGTTATTGTAAATGGGATTAATTTCTTGATTTTTTTCAGATTGTTCACTGTAGGTATATAGAAAAGCTTCTCATTTATGTATGCTGAGTTTGGATCCTACAACTTTAAAGAATTCATTTATCAATTTTAACAGATTTTTTGGTGGAGTCTTTAGGTTTTTATAGGTATAAGGTCATGTTATCTCTGAATAAAGCTAATTTCTTTTCTTCCTATTCAATTTGGATATCCTTTATTTCTTTCCCTTGCCTAAATGCTCTGGCCAGGACTTCCAGTGTTCTGTTAAATAAAAGTAGTGAAAATGGGCATCCTTGTTTTGTTCCAGTCCTCAAAGGAATGGTTATCAATTTTTTCCTGCTCATTATGATGTTAGCTATGAATTTTTCATATATTGTCTGTATTATTTTGAGATTTATTCCTTTTATGCCAATTTTGATGATGTTTTCTTCATAAAGTGATGTTGTATTTTGTCAAATGATTTTTTGGCATCTATTGAAATAATTATATGTTTTTTGTTCTTGATTCTGTTAATGTGATGTATCATGTTTATTAACTTGTGTATGTGGAACCATCCTTGCATCCCTGAGATGATCCACTTGATCATGGTGAATGATTTTTTTTTTTTTTTTTATTAAACCATAGCTGTGTACATTAACGCATTTATGGGGTACAATGTTCTGGTTCATATACAATTTGAAATACTTTCATCAAAATGGATAACATAGCCTTCACCTCACTTTCTTAATTAGTGTGTTATGACATTTATACTCTATACTTAGTAGATTTGACCTGTATCTTTGTAAAATGCACCATAGATGTGATCTTCTTAATGTACTGCTGAACTCAGTTTGCTAGTATTTTTTGTTTATGTTAATCAGGATTATTGGCCTATAGTGTTCTTTTTCTGTTTTGTATCTGTCTTTTTTGATGTCAGGATAGTGCTGGCTTTGTAGAATGAGTTTGAAATAATTCTCTTCTCTTCACTTATATTGAAGAATTGGAATAGGATTGATTCTTCTTTAAATGTTTTATAGAATTCAGTAGTGAAGCCATCAAGCCTTTATTTGCTGGAAGTATTGTTATTACGGCTTTGATCTCATTACTAGTTTGGGGCTCTTTTTTCAGATTTTCTATTTTTTCATGGACTAATTTTGGTAGGTTTTATGTGTATAGGAATTGGTCCATTTCTTCTAGGTTTTCCAATGTATTGGCATATAGTTGTTCATAATAACCCATTAATTTTTTTTTTTTTTTTTTTTTTTTTGTATTTCTGAGGTCACATTTATTATGTCTCTGTTTTCATTCGTGTCTATTCTCCGTTTTCTTAATCTAGGTAAGTGTTTGTCAATTTTGTCTTTAAAAAAAATAACTTGTCACTTTGTTGGTCTACTGTAATTATTTTTTATCTCAATTTAATTTATTTCTGCTCACATTTTTTGTTTCTTTATATCTGCTAATGTTGGGTTTGTTTGGTTCTTATTTGTTTAGTTCCTTAAAGTGAATTGTTAGATTATTTGAAATCTTTCTACTTTTTTTGATGTAGGCGTTTATTACTATAAAATTCCCTCTTAGTACTGTTTTTTATGTACCTTGTAGATTTCAGGATGTTATATTTCCTTTTCCCTTTGTTTCAAGAAATTTTTAATTTTTTAATAAAATTTCTTCATTGATTCCTTAGTTGTTCAAGACCATATTATTTTATTTTCAGGTGTCTTTGTATTTTCCTAAGTGACTTTACTATTGATTTCTAATTTCAAGTACTGTAGTCAGAAAAAAAATATTTGATATATCATTTCTTTCTTTTTGTAATTTTTTTCATACTTGTTTTATTGTCTAAGATATGGTCTGTTTGTAGAATGTTCTATGTGGTGATCAAAAGTATATATATACAAATATATCTATAGTAGTAGTTTGGTAAAATGTTCTGTAAATGTCAATTAGGCCTATTTTGTGTAGTGTAATAGTCCAAAAAGAAAATGAACAATCTATCTGTCCATTACTGGCAATGAGTTTGAAAATTCCCTACTATTATTGTATTGTAATCTATCCCTCTCTTTTGGTCTGTTTGTGTTTCCTTTATATACCTAAGAACTCTAGTTCTGGGTGCATAGTCATTTACAGTTTTTGCTGAATTGACTCTTTTATCATTGTATATTGACTTCCTTTCTCTCTTTTTAAATCTTAGATTAGTAGTGATATATAAATCTTAGATTTATATGATCTAAAGATTGTCACTCTTTCTCTTTTTTGGTTACCACTTGGAATGTCTTTTTCTATCCCTTCACTTGGTATCTGCTTGTTTATTGATGAAGCTGGTTTCTTTTTCTTTTTTTTTTTTTCTTTTAGACAGTATCACTATGTCACCCTCATTAGAGTGTCATGGTGTCATGGTGTCACAGCCTACAGCAACCTCAAACTCTTGGGCTTAAGAGATTCTCTTGCCTCAGCCTCCCAAGTAGCTAGGACTACAGACCCCCACCACAACGTGCAGCTATTTTTTTCTTGTACTTGTCATTGTTGTTTGGCTGGCCCGATCCAGGTTTGGATCTGTCAACCTTGGTGTATGTGACTGGTGCCCTAATCACTGTGAGCATAGGTGCTGAGCCTGAAGCTGGTTTCTTGAAGGAACCATAGAGTTGTATCTCGTTGCTTTATTTATTTAGCCACTCAATAGCTATACATTGAATATTGAGGCCATTTCCATTCAGTGTTGTTACTGATAGGTAAGTATTTACTACTGCCATTTTGTTCCTTATTTTCTGGTTGTCTTGAGATTCTTCTCTTTTGTTCTTTCTGTATTTCTTTATGGTTATGTCATTATTTCTGGTGGTATGTTTCATTACTTTTATTTTTAGTAAATCTGTTATAGGTGTTGTGATCACCATGAGGCTTATAAAAAATATAGGTATAACAAGTTATTTTCAGAAGATGATAATTTATCTTAGATTACAAATAAAATAATAGAAACAAAGGGGAAAAACAAAAAGTTCTGTACTTTATCTCCTTCCCCCCACTTTGATTTTTACATATCTTTTTTTTTTTTTTTTTTTTTTTTTTTTTTTATATATAATAAAAAAAATTAAATCAAATTAAATTTCATTGACAAAAAAAAAAACAGCAACCACAAGCAATTTGGCT
>CAUYPK010091624.1:0-11696 GCA_963574355.1 Loris lydekkerianus | reverse complement strand
TGCCAACAAATCTGGGATTGTGCAAAACAAGATCAAAACACTCCAAGAAGATCTAGAAAAGAGAAGAAAAGAAATTTCAGAAAATCCCCTGTGAATGGGCCTACATGGTTTTTTACCCTACCTTCTTCCCCTGACCCTTACCCTTATGTTACTTATCACCTTTGGGCCCTGTATCCTTAAAAAAGGTTAGAGGCAATTAAATCAGGTCGAGATCTGATATCACCAGCTCATTAACCAAGAATCTAACTATTATTCTTCATTGCCCTCCATAGCACCAATGACAGGTAAGATCCCCAAACTGGGACAACCTAAGACAGGATATGGACAGGCTACATGGTGAATTCATAGTACCCAAAGACGGGTTAGATCCCTCTGCATTCAGTCAACCTAAGACAGGGACCAAACCATTGATGTTTGTATCCCCATGACAGGTAAGACTTAAACTGCAAGAGCAGACAACCTAAGACAGGGGCTATGTTTTTCCGCCATACAAAAAACAAAAGAGGGAATTGTTGGGCCCTGCCATGTGCCTGAGGCCTAGTGCAACTTCTGAGCCTAACTAGAAGTAAATCCATCGAGCTATTCCATGTAGCAATGACTCAGCAAGGCCAGGCCTGAAACTGCTTCTACCTAGATACAGCCAACGTGGTACCATGTCATTGGCCCAACCCTGTTACCACCCATTTCACGCACCTCATCCTCCTCCTCCTCTCCCCACCCCTTCCCCACGCTTTATATAAGCGGCTGCTTGACGCAATAAAGTTAAGTTCCTGCTTCCACAGACTCCCTGCTCTGTGTGTTCCTGTTTGGGCACGACGCTCACCATCCCACTCAGCCCCAAGGATAGAGACAGGCTGTCCCTGCTCTCTCCTCTTCTGGACCTGCCGGATAGCCCGGCAATGCATCGCAGGTGTGATCCCAGTGTGATGAAAATGTGTCAAATGGTCTATAAAATCAGTGTATGGTGCTCCATGATCGCATTAATGTACACAGCTATGATTTAATAATAAAAATATATATATATTTTCCTTTCTAACTCCTGACCTTCTTGCCTTTCCATCAGATTACTCTTCCTTCTTTTGACTTGATAGGGATGGGTTGGACAGCATGTAGGACAGCTAGTCAGAATATTATTCCATGCATTACAAGCACCTAGGAGAAACCACATACTACTCATCACAGATTTTTAAGGTCATTTTGCCATTCTTTCTTACCCTTAGAAAATCAATACATGCTCACACCCCCATTACCATCTCCACTGGCAATACTCTTCTAATTGAGAACAGCATTATACATTTATAAAAAATATACAACTAGAAGCTTTCCACTAAGTTAGTAGTTAATCCCAGACTCCTTATCAACATCACACTGCAAGTCATACCTAATGTAATAAGAATAAAAATACAAATTATATATATATATTTTATATATATATTATATATTATGTATATATATTATATATATATTATATTATGTATATATATATAATATATATATATATTTGATATATGATATATATATCAAAAGTGAAGGAAGAAATAACACTTTTTTTTAAAATTACACGATTGTCTATGTAGAAAATGTGAAAGAACCACAACAAACTCTTGGACCTAATAAGTGACTATAGAAGGGTTGTAGAATATAAGGCTGATATCTAAATTAATCACTTTATTATATGCTGACAGAGAGTAACTTAAATTTGAAATTAAAAGCACAATGCCATTTATACCATTACCCCCCAAAATGAAATGCTTTAGTGTAAACCTAATTAAATATACATAAGATCTATATTCAGAAATCTGAATAGTGCTGTAATAAAGATATCAATGCAGGTTTCTTTTTAATAAATTGATTTCTTTTTCTTTTGGTAGGCACTCAATAGTGGATTGAAGGATCAAATGGTAGTGCTATTTATAGTTGTTGAAAAATGTCTATACTATTTTCATAATGATTATCCTAATTGATATGCCCACCGACAGTGTGAATAAATTCTCCTTTCTTCTCCTTTCTTGAAGCATGTCTTCTTTTCTGTCATTTCAATAGTGGCCCTTCTGATTGGGGTAAGATGACGACTCACTGTGACTGTAATTTGCATTTCTTTGATAATAGTAATAATGAGCAGTTTTTTCTGTATGTCTGAGCTCATTTGTATATCTTCTTTAGAGAAATAACAATTCATGCTTTTTGACTACTTTTTAATGGAATTATTTGTTTTGCTGTAGTTGAGTTGTCTAAATTCATTGTTTATTATGAATATTAGTCCTCTGAAAATATTTCCTCTTATTTTAAATGTTTTCTATTCACTCTATTGAAAATTTCTTTTGTTGTGTATAAGCTCTATAGTTTAAGGTCTATTTGTCTACTTTAGGAGAGCTTTTGCTTTGAAGGATTAGTTATGAATCTTTTGTGTCCATTGATATCCAGGATAGTTTTCTGTAGAGGACGCCAAGAGCCAGACGACCTCTGAGCAAGATGATTTGCAGCTGGGGAATGGACCCTCAGGCGATGCATCGGCAGGTGCTCCTTCCGGAGAAAGAGCTCCAGCCCATGGCGATCCTTAGGTACACAGTCATTGTCTAACACTCCCCTCACCTGTCTTGTGCCATGTCAATAAAAGGCTACTGTAGAGGTTGCTTGGGGCTATCCTACAAGCAAGGTTAACCCATCTCCTACAAACTTGTGTTTCTAATCCACATCACGCCTGGTTCCTTTCTGCAGGGATCAAGTGCAGGGCCATAGGGGCCACTAAAGGCTGTGACAGTTTTCCCTAGGTTTTCTTCAAGTATTTTTATAGTTTTTGGTCTCAACAATTAAGTTTTTTACCCATCTAATGAATAAAATTAAAGAACTAAATAAAAAGAGACCATTATACATTTACATTTCTCAATGCTTATATGTATAAATTATTTTTTAAAAGCCCTAGATTGGGAAAAAGACATATCCAAGAAAATGAAACAAAGAAATCATGTTATATAAAAATTTAAACATCCCATCAGAAGTGACCTAGATAAACTTTTAGGTACAATCAATCTTCTTTTCTGTAATCTCTTTTGGTTCAACATTGATTTCTATAACCACTTCTAGTAGAAAATGAATTTTAAATGTGTGCCAATAGTAGTTGGCACAGAGTTATATGAAATGGGTGGGTGCTTTTCACATATTTTTACTTGAACTCTAATCATCTCTTTCTTGATGAGAAAAACAAGGTGGGGGGATCTAGTTCAAGTTTTGCTTCTGTCATTGCATTCCTCCTCTCTTGCATGCTGACAGAGAGGTCCGTGACCTTGGAAATGTTGACAAATTCACAATTAAATGATGCTTTCAGATATGTAGCCAGAATTCTCAAACTATGTAGGTAAGGATTTTAATTCAAAATTGTTCATGTCATATAGTCATGAAATATTTAAGTTGGAAGATATCAAAAAGGTAATCTCTCCTGGATTCCCTTATTTTATCTGAAGAAAACAATTTCAAATTGACAGAAACTTCCATAAAGTTACAGTATCTAAAAAAGAACAGAAACCTAGACCTCGTGTTATAGACATAACCTTCTGCAGCTTAATTGGAAACAGAATCTTTCATTTGTGAAAGTAGTGATGGTGTAACAATACAGCAACCACTTTGATTAATGACCATCATGAAAAGTTTTACTTAACACAATGGAAGCAAATGCTGCAAGATTTATTTAATCTTAAAAGTGACATTTTCTTTCTATTTGCAATATACATGCAGTTCTGTCATAGTCTTTTTAATCTTTTTACATTATAGTATAATATAGGCCTATAATGTAGATTTATACTTCAGGTGGCTATGAAGGAGGCAAAACAAAACAAGAAGCTGAGAGATGAATAATTATGTTGGGAAAGTATGTAATTATAGAGAAATGTCAACTAGCAAGTGAGAGAAAAGTGTGTATATGTTGTGTGTGTATATAATTTATATACATAATACAAAAAATTTCTTTGTATAGATTCATTTAGAAATATTGGGGGAAAAGTAAAGGAGGACTAAAATTTTAAATATAATTCAATTCTTAAAAAATAAAGAAATATTCATTTTAGACATTTATGAGAGCTTGTTAACATTTATAACTAATTATAATGGCATTTAATATTTTATTAGAATTTTATTTTTCAAGAGCCTTTATAACCACTCTCTTAATTTGTCTCACAATAGCTGTAGAAAATAGTCAAGGGATATTTTTTTCCTTGTTACTCATAAGACAATAGAGTCAAAGTGATTGAGTGATTTGCCCAATTTGAATCAACTAAGTTGAGTAGAAAAGGGTTTTTTTTTCTCTCCCTCTTTCAGTCTCCAGCTGGTGTCCTGTGAATTGAACTATCAAAAGACAGATTAAGAAAAAAGAAGTTCCATTAACATCATTACACATGGGAGCCCTCAGACATGAGTAATTCAGAGGGATGGTTAGAACTTGGGCTTATATAGCATCTTAACAGAAGAATAATACTACTTTTAAAGAGATTCCAAGAGGATGACAAAGGACTTTAAGTTTTCTAGGAAGACAAATTGTGGGAAGATAGCTACATGGGTGAAATGATAGGAGGTAACGTTCAGTTAATAATTGGTTATGTATTAATAGTTTCCTCTGGTGTCATTTCAGACTAAGGGTCTAGATTGTCTCCAGTGATTAACTTCTGTTCTTCCTGGTAAAGAACACAGTGAGGGACATCCTCACAAATGTATGTTCTGCTTTTAGGTGTATATGAAAGGGAAGAAGAATATTTTTTATGTAATTTTTTTAATTGTCATGGAAAGGTATTTTGGACTGATGGATTCTGTTTCTGCAGTTGTTTAATATCTTGAGTCACTATGGCTAAAGATCATGGCTTTTTGAGTCACTATGGCTAAAGATTTTGGCTTTGGCTGGGTATAATGGCTCGCACCTGTAATTTCTAACACTCTGGCAGGCTGAGGTGGATGGATCACTTGAGTTTAGGAATTTGAGACTACCTGAACAAGAGTGATACTCCATATCTACTAAAAATAGAAACATGGCATTATGGCAAGTGCCAATAGTCTCAGCTCCTTGGAAGTCTGAGGGAAGAGTAGCAACTGAGCCCAGGAGATTCAGGTTGCTGTGATCTAAGATGCAATGGCACCCTAGGTTGGGGCAACAGAGTGAGACTCTGTCACAAAAATAATAATAATAATAATAAAAACAAAGGTTATGGCTTACTCTTCTCTCAACTTCAAGAAGACCTAATTTTTCTGTAACATTATAGAAATTTTAGAGTGGATAGAAGAACTCCTTGGTCCAGTATTGGCCTCTTGTTTTTATCACTAATATTCCACAAACTATGTCCTTTCCTGATGCTTAAGTACACTACATATACGATTTTATAATGTTCATTGAAAATGCTGAATATATGTTTATCTTTCTCTAGCTCTGACAGATAAGAGGGCCCAGAAATATGGAAGACTTTATTGGCAGTGGGCATACCGACAGAACAGGACTTAAGTTTCAGACACCACTGTCTAGGGACTGGAGAAAATGCTGCTTGAAAAAAATGACTTGGGCCAATCAGGCTTCTCCAGAAAGACAGAATCAATAGGGATCTATCTATCTATCATGTAATTAGCAATCAAAGAATAAATAGTACAGAGAAAGAGAAGAAATTTATTTTAAGGAATTTTCTGACATGTTTGAGGTGGTTAGCAAGTCCAGAATCAGAACAGGCTGGCAGACCAGAGACGCAAGAAAGAGTTATTGTGGTGATATTCAGGTTAGAATATCAGAATTTCTTCCCCCTTTAGAAATGGCAATCTTTTCTCTTAAGATATTCAACTAATTAGATGAAAATTACTCCATATCATGCAGGATAACCTCCTTTCCTCAAAGTCTACTGATATAAATATTAATCACATTTAAATGATACCTTTACAGCAACATCTAAACTTTTTGTGGTGGAAGTCCACATTAATTTAGCTGTAATCAAATAAGGTCACCTTCAAGAAACTTCAATTAGAATTTCTTGAAAATGTGCAGCATTTTCCAAAAATCTAACTAGTATGTATTTAGTAATTTCAAGAAATGAAAACTATTTGTTAATTGTAAAGTTAATCTTTTAAAGACTTTTTTCCTTTGCTTTTCTTGAAAAGCACTTGAATATTTGGTTGCTGCATGAAGGGTTGCAGTTTTAGTTGATCCTCTATGGCTACTAGTCCTTTCTGAGTTTAAGGAAATCTTGATTTGGGTTAGCTTAGAGAATGAAGATTTTTAGTAATAGAAGGTTGAAAACTGAGAAAGCATTTCTCAGGAAAGTTGCTAAAGATGTGGGTATTCTGCTGCATTTTTTCATATTTCAATTTGATTTCTTTCTTATCAAACAATTATTTTGAAATGTCATCTACTGAGAACTCAACCAATTTTATCTGTAGCTCTTTAGGCAGTTGGTGATATAAACTAGGTCTAGGCTAAAATTCTAATTGAGTGTAATGTCACAATTCTTAAAGTCAGTGAACCTTTCATTATATGGCCCAATTACAATAACATCTATAATATCAGCATATGATTCAAATAATTCACATATACAATCCTGATCATCAATGATCTTTGCTAATTGAAGATGGCGCTCAGCCAAAATTTGTTTTGGAAGAGGAAGTGTTTTGAAAAAAGGATAGCATTTCTGAAATGCTGGGATTTTTTGTCACATATCATACATACAAATAGAGTTTTACCTTGCAAAGTAATATTCAAGTAATTTTGATTTGACTTGATATCATACAGAAATGCTACATTCCCATAGAGATCACCTAGCTAATAGTGTTCTTCATAAAATTTAACACTGTGTTCTCAGAGATTAAATTTTTGCTAACACCTGTCCTTGTGATAGCCAACACGCTTTAGGCAGGTCCACCATGATACCAGGTTGGTCAACTTTACCATGTTACAAAACTGATGATGCCATGTTTTATTTGTACAGATAGAGTTAGCAGTGCTTATAATGTGTTCTAAGTGTTATTTAAAACAGTTCCTTTAACACAGAGATTTTGCTGATGCAAGATTCAATGAAAAGAAATGAGAGCATCTGGACCTCTGAATACATACATCAATTCTGTTCAACTCTTTTATATTTTCCTCTCATAGAAGATGAACTGTCCATATATCCTCTCACTAAATTTACCAAATTCAATCTAACTTCACATTTACCTTGAAAGTTTTTGAAGATATCCTATTTCCTGTGTTCTATTCCCAGAAGTGCCCAAAGGGAGTAACTCTTTTGTAACAAACAAAATATTCTGGTTATGATCTGAATAAAGTATACAAACTTTGCTGAGTCAGTAGTATTAATTTATTCATAAAAAATGATTGAATAATATATATTTTCCTGTGATTTTTAAAGTACCTCCCTTGGGGAGCTATGTATGGGTGACAGCATCTAGTTCCCCTTTCTAAAAAATTTTTGAACTCATTTTCTCTCATTTTCTGGAGTGATCCCCAAAGCTGCTGTCATGTTGATGTCCTGAATACCAACACAATGCCTTTCTTTCAATATTCCCTTTATCTTTGGATGAAGAAAAAAATTCACTGGGGCCAGATAAACTGAGTAGGGAGGGTGCTCCAATGCTGTTATTTATTTACTATCTAAAAATTTCCTCACAGACAGTGCCATGTGAGCTGGTACATTGTCATGATGCAAAAGCCATGATTTGTTGGCCAAGATTTTCAGTTAATATTTTCTTAATTGTTTCTCTATCAATGTATAGTCTGTTATACTTCTCACAGTCAGCCAATGATTTTGACATACAATTTGACATATTTTTCAATTCTTTTATCAGTCTGCTCACTATTGGTCACTCCGATCTTTGGCATCAGTTATGTTTTCTCTCTGCTCAGAAAAACATTCCATCCACTTGTACACTGTCATTTTCTTCATGGCTTTATCTCCATAAACTTTGACTAACATGTTCTTGATTTCACTTCCACTTTTTCCAAGGTTAACAAGAAACTTACAAATGTTTTTTCATTGCTCTGGTTCAAGTTCCAAATTTTCAGAAAGGCATACAACAATATGCAACAATAATGAATGCCACACACTGGTACATGTCAACACAAACACAACTGTGAAACACTGATATACCAAAGGGTAAGACACCTTACCAAATTGTTTGTACAGTTTTGTCAGTAGAAGTACATGATGGCAAGTTTAAGATTGTAATTGTCAAACCTCATATGTAGGTCAAATCTATAAGTAAAACCTTAACAGAAAGAAAAGCTCGGGCATAGATGCATTCGACAATGTATTATTACAAACATTTACAAAAGAAAAAAAATCCTGCACAAATTCTTTCAGAAAACTAAAAATAAAATAGAGGAAATGCTTCCTAACATGTTTTAAGACAAGTATTATCATGCATGACAAATCTGACAAGCATATTACAAATTATAATGTGTACTGTGGTGAGATTATGAAAGGAAAATTACACATCAATCTCATTAATGAAAATTGATTAAAATCTAAGCAAAATATTATGAAGTGAAATTCAAGAGTATTATTTTTAAAAATAACATGCCATAAACAAATAAGGTTTTTTTTTTCCATCTGTAAGTTTTCTTAATCAGTTGATAATTAACGGATACAAAATATTGCCTTAACATAAGTAGAATCACCTGATCTTGATAAATGTTAAAAAAAAAAAAAATTGACAAAAGCAATACTCATTAATTTAAAAAATAGCCAATTAATCTTAAAATGACCTCTCTGAATCTAATGCAGAGTGTCAAGAATAAATACACATGCAGACATGAACACATATGAAACACAAGCAAACCTTATGGTAGGTGTTATACTGAATGATTTCCCTCAGAAATCTGGATGAAAATGAGGCTTGCCATCTCTAAGCCTATTATTCAACATTATAATAAAGGCAAAATTAGGCAAATAAATTGCCTAAGGATTACATCATCATTACTTAAAAAAACACAATTATAAATGTAGACAATTTAGAAATAATATACAAACTATTAAAATGAATATGTTTATTTAACAAGGTCACTTGATACAGTCACTACTTAAAACTAGACATACAATTAGATGACTATGTCTATATCCTATCTAGCAAAGAAATAGAAGATAAAATTTATAAAAATACCTTTACCAATAGCATTTAAATTATCAAACAACTTGAAATATATCAAAACACAAATATGTAAAACTGCTATAGCTTTTACAAAATATTGAGAATTATCTAAAAAGGCATAAATAAATGGCTAATGTTCTTATGGTCCTTATGTTCATGTACTGGTCTACCGTATATACTCAAGTATAAGCCAAGTTTTTTCGGCACAAAATTTGTGCCAAAAAACCCGAACTCTGCACAAATTTTGTGCCGAAAAAACTCGGCTTATACTCGAGTATATACAGTATTTTAAAGTTCTTAATTTCTTCTTAAATTATAACATAAGTTCAATACAATCCACAATAAAATTAAAATATTTTAATATATTTTGATTTTATTTTTAAATTTATTTTGCTTAATGTTAAAATTAATTCTAAATTTCATATAGTATACAAGTGTCCCAAATAGTTATATCAATCTTGAAAGAGACGAACAAGATGGAAAATTTAGACTCCTATTACCAAGAGCTACTACAAAATTACAGTAATTAAGTAGGATATATCTGAACAAAAATTGAGAAAATCACCCTTGAGATAGAATTGTCAGCCTAGTAACATGTCTTATACCAATAATGACAATGAATAGAATATAATGACAATAATGAAGATTTCAACAAATATTTAACTAAAGAAGTCAAATACAAAATATTGTATACTACATGACAGTATTTATATATGCAATCATTTACAAAATTGTTTTTAAATATTAAATAAAGTCAATGTTCTTAGAAATAAAGATAATAGCTACTTTTGAAAACTAGTGATTAACAAAGGCATAATGGGAGCTTCTGAGGCAACCATCATCTTTTAACAGACACACATTAAAGAAACAAACTATTGATAACACATAATGACTTCAATGAATCACATATTGTGAATAGGAAAAAAAGAAATTATTCCAAAAGATTACATACTGTGCTATTCAATTTATGTAAGATGTATTAAATGACACAATTTTAGAAATGCAAGAGAAATCAGTGGTTGTCAGAGTTATGGAGGAGTTGGTTACAAAAGAGAAGGCAATGTGATTGTGAAAGAACAATAAAATGGAAAGACTTTTATGGTGATGAAAAAGCTAGAATCTTGACTGAGATAACAGTACACAAACCTACACACGTGACAAAATATTGTAAGTCTTTAGGCACTAGAGGGTGCCAAAAAATGTATATGAATTTTAAGGAAGAAAAAATATGTATTAAAATCATAATATTCAAACATACCAATAACATTTGTTATCTTGTATATTGTATCACTCATAATTGCCAAAGTCAAATGTGACTTGAGTATTACAATTTTAATACAGTTTTTCCCTTTCTTAAAATGTGTGTAGGCTCGGTGCCTGTAACAATGGTTACACCTCCAGCCACATACATTGAGGGTGGTGGTTCAAACCCACCAGGGCCACCTAAACAACTGCAACAGCAACAGCCACAAAAATAGCCGGGAGTTGTGGTGAGCACCTGTAGTCCTAGATACTTGGGAGGCTGAGGCAAGAGAATCCCTTAAGCCCAAGAGTTTGAGGTTGCTGTGAGATGTGATGCCATAGCACTCTACTGAGAATGACATAAGTGAGACTGTCTCAAAAAAAAAAAAAAATGTGTGTAGATATTTCTGGCATCCTTTGTATCTGCAAACAAATGAATTAACCATAGAGATCTGAATAACGTCAGTGAATTGTATTAATGTCAATATTCTTGTGATGATACTGCTTTATAATTTTATAGTATAATGCCATTGGAAGATACTAAGCAAAGAGCTCTTGAGATCTCTCTGCATTACTTATCATAAATGCATGTGACTTCTCATTTCAAGTGGCCAGGTGCAGTGGCTCAGACCTGTAGTCCTAGCACTCTGGGAGACGAAGGCAGGTGTATTGCCTGATCTCATAGGTTTGAGACTAGCCTGAGCCAGAGCAAGACCTCATCCTTTAAAAAAAAATAGCCGGGCATTGTAGATTGCACCTTTAGTCCCAGTTACTTGGGATGCTGAGGCAAGAGAATCATTTGAGCCCAAGAGTTTTAGGTTACTGTAAGATGTGCCAAGACTCTACCAAGAGCAACAAAGTCAATAAAAATAAATAAATAAATAAACAAACAAACAAATGCTTGTGACTCATCAATTATTTCAAACTGTAAGGTTTAAATAATTAAAAAATGCCTTTGTGATTTGAAGAGTATATCCCCATGTGATGGTGTACAGTTTCAGAGGAAGTTTCTTTTAAAGGGCTAAGGTTTGTAGAGTTTATGAAGTAAGTTGTGATTGATATGCAGGGAGATAGTTTAAAAAAAATTTGTATATTCATATATAATTTTAAACATTACATTTTCCACTGGAAATGGGACAAATAAGTAAAGCGATATTCAAGAATGCAGCAGAAGAAAATATTTCTTGGAATTAAGAATGATTCACTTTCAGTCTTCTACAGTTCGCCAGCCAGTTCACCCAGCACCATTTGTTAAATAGGGAATCTTTTCCCCACTGAATGTTTGTAATTGGCTTGTCAAAGATCAAATAACGGTAAGTAGTTGGATTAATCTCTTTGTTCTCTATTCTGTT